>PVJS01005799.1:0-62591 GCA_004027185.1 Glis glis
TATATATATATATATATGTATATATATATGACTTTTTTTGTGGTACTGGGGATGGAACCCAGAGGCATTCTACCTCTGAGCTTCACCTCCAGCCCTATTTTATTCTTTTATTTTGAAACATAAGTTGTGGAGGGCCTCACTAAGTAGCTGAGGCTGGCCACAAACCTGCAATCCTCCGGTCTCAGCCTCCCAAGTACTGGGATTACAAGCGTGCGCCACCACGCCCGGCTTATATATGACTTTTTTAAAAACTTAAACATTAATACACTGAAAGGCTGAAATTCAGATCTAAACATGGGTTCATGTGCTCTTTACCAATAAAATACACGAAGGTGGTAATTCTCTGCTTAGTAGTAATCATCATCACCAAATAAATAATACTCAGAGTCTAGCTAATGTAAGTGAATCCTCAGGAAACTAATTCACTCTGGGTATTAGAGGTCCAACAGTGGATGTAATGTATGTTTCTAGAGATCAAGTAATATCAAAAATAATTCCTTTTCCAATCAGAATGAAATTCAAATATGGCCAAAAGTCAGGATAAAATAATAATAATTAATAAAATTTCTGTTAAATATTTTATGTTTGAACATTAAAGCCAGTGATTCTAGAGAAAAAGTATTTTGTGGACAAGAGGTATGAGAACTTAACATCTTCTTACTAAACAACTAAATATCAAGACCTATAAGTTACAGGTGGACTCTCATCAAGACTATCTGTATTCAAACCTCATCCTTAAAAGAATTTGAGTATTTTATAACTATACATAATATAATAATTACACGATCATTAACTTACACTCTTCATTAGATGGTTCAGTTTATTAAATGGTTAAGCAGCACACACATGATCTTTCACACAACAGACGTGTGCACATATGTGTGTATGTGTCTGCATGTGTGTATGATACTGGGGACTGAATCCAGGGACATTCTACCTCTGAGCTACATCCCCAGCCCTATTTTATTTTATTGTTTTATTTTGAAATAGGGTCTCACTAAGTTGCGGAGGGTGTTGCTAAATTGTTGAGGCTGGTGGCAAACCTGCAATCCTCCTGTCTCAGTCTCCCAAGTACTGGGATTACAAGTGTGCACCGTGCACCACCATGCCCGGCTCACGTGACAGGCAATTAAAAAAAAACAATTTTGTAAACCAGCCAGGGTGGTGCACGCCTATAATCCCAATACTTGGGAGGCTAAGACAAGAAGATCATAAGTTTGAAGCCAGCCTCAGTAACTTAACAAGACCCTGCATAAAATTTAAAAAAATAAAAAGGGCTGAGGATGTAGCTTACTGGTAGAGCGCCCGTTTGTTCAATTCCTAGTGAGACACACACACACAAAAAAATTGTAAATATTTTAAGAAAGAATTCCATTACAATACGTAAATAAGAAACTTGGTCGTTATTACAAATCATTCTTACTTATCCTCTAAGATGACATGCACTAGACCACATAGTTCTATAAGCACAGCACAGGTGGCAGGAGTGGGCACACTACTACAGCCAGCCAGCTGCCTATTTTTTTCAAACAAAGTTTTAGTAAAATACAGACACATACATTCATTTACTTACTGTCTACTTTCTGACTGTAGTGGCAGAGTAGAGTAGGTGAGAGAAACTCTATGGTGCACAAAATCAAAGATATGTATTAGTTGGCCTTGTACAGAAAAAGTATGTCAACCCCTGCTAGTATATCAAATTGTATTAACACAAATTCCAAATTAGTACTTCACATACAGAGATGTAAGCTTCTGCTCATAAAAATACTGCTTCAACATGTACTAGGTATTAGGTAGTGGCAGTGCAATTTAGTAGTAATAAATGTGAATGAACATTCGAGGTACTTCTAGATATTCTAGAAGCATCAATTACAATCTTTCAAATGAAATACCAGTAACAAATGCTCGATTTGTTCCTCTAAAAATATCTAGCCTTAAGCCAAGCATGGTGGTGCATGCTTGTAATCCCAGTACTTGGGAGGCTGAGACAGGAGGATCAGGGGTTCACGGCCAGCCTCGGCTACTTAGTGAGACCCTGTTTCAAAATAAAGAATAAAAAATAGGACTGGGGGTATAGCTCAGACGTAGAATACCCCTGGGCTCAATCCCCAGTACCACACACACAAAAAAAATTATTTTTAAATTTAAAAATAAAAATATCTAGCCTTGAATTACTATAATATAAACTTGAATTTTTTTCAAGTTGAAAATTGAATTTTCAAATAAGTTGAATTTTCAAAAATATTTTACCACCTTCGACTTATATTTGCCACATATAAATTTGGAAAAATTATGTTCTGCTGTAAATAAAATTTAAATATGAAGAAAACTAAAGTCTAAAATTGCTACATATAGCCCAAGCTTTCATATTCATTTTCTTTAAAATTTACTATTTATACATATAAATGAATTTCTGCCACCTATTTATTTGATTTTAATTTCAAATCAAATTCCTATACCCCTTGAACACAAAATGCTTCATTTTCAGAATTCACTGTTACAGCTGAAAACATTCAAATAAATGCCAGCAGACTCCTTTACCTAGATTCACCAATTAACGTTTCAACACTTTTTTTAATTTATGCATTTGTTCAAGTACGTGACTTCATAACAATAATTCATCATGCGCCTCTTTTAAGAATAAGGATATTTTTCTATATAACAGCACTGGCTTTAAGACTAACTTAATAAAAACTCCACAGTATCACTGATATTCCGAGTCCAAATTCAAGTTTTCTCAGTCTAAAAATAAGTTGTGTTGGTCTTTTTCAATCTAGCATCCAATTAAGTTTCGCACATATGGCTAATTTCTGAGAAGTAAAGAACAAGATCTCTTTAAACAGCCTATTTGTATGCAATGTGTTCTCTCTTCTCTCTAGAGTTCTTCTGGAAAAACTGTAGAGACACAATTCTCCGGAGTGACCCTAGGACTGCAGGCTGTTACAGTGACGGCGGCGGCGGGGTGGGGGGGCTGCATATCCAGTCATCTCCATTCTGGGTTCCTAGGGCACTAACTGGAATGGAACTGTGTCTTATTTTAGACAGTTAAACTCACTATAACTATACACTTAAGAACAATACATCACCAAGTGAAAAGTATTGCGACCAGCCAGGACTCAAGACGTTTTAATATTATTATCATTAATAACTTAATAAGACTCATGAATAATGATCCAAATATATCATGTTTAATAAAAGAAAATTTTGTAAAATCCTAAAGAGTATTCTCTATTGTTCACTGAAATGGCCAGTTTTTGAAGATTTAAAATACCAATTTAAAACCTATAGCTTTATCCCGTAAAAAACTGGATAGCTTGTATATTATGCCTATGCACTAAAAACTGACTTGTTCAGAAATTTGTTTCAATGTTTTCAAGCTTTTACTAAAATGTAAAATTTTAAATAAATAATGATTTGTTATACCAATATTATAATATACTGCTGAACAAGAACCATACATTTTTCTTAGTATTAATATAATTAAAGAATAATGAAAAATCTAACATTATCTCCTATTTTTTTATTCTTAAAGTTAAAATTGGAGCAATTTTTCACTGCTAAAATGTCTGAGAAATTGAGATTTCCAATGGGAATACTGTCAAATTTAAAAAAACAAAAAGATCAGGATTCTAGTGCTTCATTTTCAATGTATTTTCTATACTGTTAATTATGCCTGAACTCCAAGTATTTTCCAGCATAAATTATACACAAAGCTTAGCAACCAGAGAGCTAAATCTTCAACTGCCTTTACTAAAACCAGTGAAAAAAATCTATACACAGCACTGAAACTGGCATGCAAATAAAAGAACTGTCAAGACATGTATTCCTAAAATAAGCCTACAATAACTATTTTAAAGGCTGTGTGTGGTCTCACCCATATATTTTGGCAAGATGCACTTTCTCCAACCACAGTTAGATTCATCCAAGGCAGTGGCACTGGAGAGCCTCTGTCTCACCTGTCAAAGTTGAAGAACGTGGTTCCAAAGACCACCAAGAGTCCATGGAGAAAAGCCACAGCACTACAGCTGTTACTGATAAGCCGTTTCTAAAGAAGAAAAACCTTCAGACAATTAAGCAAACCATCCTTAATAGAGATATTGACAGACAGACAATGATATTCACATTTAAATGATGACGATCACCATGCCAGTTCCGAAATAAAACATTGACAATTTATAGACTGGAATTCTCAGAGCGGATCCTTCACAAGTAACAAGAACTGATAGTCTCTTCTATTCTTCCTCTGATAAAAATTTCTATACATCATTTATCAATTCAAAAACTATTATGTCCTCTTATTTAAGCCTTAAACAACCTCTTTTATAAAACCTCAAAATTCATCTAAATTACTAAGGTACTAAATTCATCAAAACTGCTGAAGTCTGACAGCTCAGAGCAGAGTAGATTAAGATTTATAAATGGAAACCCTAAATATATTAAAACCTGGTTTTTTAGAAGACGCCTTAGTATCCTTTTCAACCACACTGTACTAACAGTTCACATTTTTGCTATAGACTAACCTCCTATAAACAATATGGACTGATTGGGTAAGCTACAGGTAGATTAACATAAAGAGCAAGAAAAACAATTACTCTGGAAAGGTATAAGTCTCAGTGGACAATTCAGGCCCCTCTCCACCCTGATAATAAAACACAACTTAAATTCTAAAAAAAAAAAATAAATACCTGGCTATATAAGAAGTTTAAATAATCACAATGAATATCTCAATTTTTAACTTATTTTGTACTTCTAGATGCCAATATCCCCTATCCCTATTTAATTCTGCAACAATCCAAATGACTAAGAGCCGGGTGCCCCCTTTGTGCCTTTTCCAAGAAAGCTGATCTTCAGAAGTTTCTGCTGTAGGCAATTTCACCTACAATCAAGTACCATTACAGAAGGCAACGTCAGGGCAGGGCTCCACCGTGCTAGGATGTCTCACTAGAGTTCCAATTACTGTAGGTTCCAAGTATAAAGGCTCTAAAAAGATTAGTTTCACTTTTCCCTGGATACGTTAAGTAGTATAGTTTGGATATTATTTTTCTCTGGTTTTGTCAGTAGCATGTTTGATACAAGTTTTATTAAGTGGCAGTGGATGTAACACTGCATTGTGGGGAGCAGCTTCCTGCTTTAGTCTAGCCACATCCTCGGCTGTCATATGAGCACGTTTCCCATATTTTCTGCAAGTTGTCGCCTCTTTTTTGTTCTTACAAAAATGATGGCATTAGGAGATGAATTGTTCTAATAATTAAAAGAAACATAAAATACTTATACAGGTACATTAAGCAAGTATAGATCACTCCGCACGTCAAAGAATAATCAAAGAAAAAATAAAGTAGCCCTTGTAATTAAAGTGTTAATGTCATTTAAAACAATGTGTTAAAGTAAATTAGCATGAAGGAAGGATTCAAGGAACAATTTCAAGCAGTTAAAAGAAAAATATGGCCGGGCGTGGTGGCGCACGCTTGTAATCCCAGTACTTGGGAGGCAGAGACCGGAGGATCCAGGTTCGCAGCCAGCCTCAGCTACTTAGTGAGTCCTCCGCAACTTCGTGAGACCTGGTTTCAAAATAAAGTATAAAAAATAGGGCCGGGGACATAGCTTGGAGGTAGAATGCCTCTGGGTTCAATCCCCGGTACCGCAAAAAAAAAGAAAGAAAAATATGTGCACCCAGATGCCAATACTCTAACAAATGAGGTGGTATAATATCAGGATATAATAATTTGCAATGAATGCTAAGAGCTTCAAATCTACTAGGTATTCATTACTGAGGATTAATGTCAATATCCCTTAGAACTTTAAGAATTTACTTTTGAGACTATACAGAAAAGTCAAAACATGTTAAGAGAAACAAAACACAAAACTGGAGGAGAGAGGGAAGGAGAGAGAGAGAAAGGAGAGATTGAGACTGATTTAGTATTTTCTGTCTTGGCATCCCATTTCCACATAATATCACATTTAAACAGCTGCTAAAACTAACCAAATGAATTAAAGCAATCAAGGAAATGGTGACATTTTGAGTTTTAATATGATCTAAAACAAACTGAAAAGAAGAAATAAAATTACCCTTATTACTAATAATACCCTGTATATTCATACAACTAGACAAATATGCATGCATTTGTATACACAGACATATACCCCCACTAAAAGCAAGGAAGTGGAATTAATATCTCAATCAAAATTTAAAACATAAAATTGTGCATATTTTCTTAATACAAAAAATTCAAGTCACCAATATAAGCGTATGCCATGTAAGCTTAAACAGCTATATATCAAATCTAAAAAAATTGTCAAAAAATGAAAAGAAAAATAAATTATCAAATACCAAATTGAAACAGTATGAAATTTTCTTGCTAAAACCTCATGATCAGAATATTTTAAGCCAAATTAGAACTTCTATATTTTATAAAATTGCTACATCAAATCATTTGCTAGTATTGCTTAAGAATTAAAAAGCAGCAAATATAGTTTAAAAGAATCTTTGTTAAAAAAAGTATAGAAATGGTCACAGTATTGAAAGAGTAAAACTACTGTATTAAGAAACAATCAGTTGAGAAAATAACTAATTCAAAATATAACAATGAAGACACATTGTTTAAATATTATACTGTTATATTATAAAACATTATACTGTTATATTCTAAATGTCTTGGTACTTTAAAATGTTCGACCAGTTTTGACAAATTTTCTTAATGTAATGGGACAGTAAGACACTGACTTCTTGCTTTTTGTTAAATTGATTTCAAGTTCAAAACTGAATTTCAATTCTATGGTTTTAAAGTACATAATTTATACAATGGACCTAACCTTGTTAATTACTTCAAAATAGCAAATACTAACATATCCCCCAAAAGGATCCTTTGAAGGATATTAAAAGAAAAAAAAGCCATCTGTGGTTTCCATTTCTGATAATAAGCATGGTACAAGTCTAGAATCAAGGTTTACTTGCAGTGACTGTCCTGAATCAGACTCTCTTCATCTATGTAGTGAGCCACTTCTAATGAAATACAGTCAGTTTCCAAACGTGTGCTCGTTATCACTGTTATTTTAAAATTGTTAACCACAAAGTGGTATTTGCTCCAAAGAGGAGTAATTTGAGGGGAAAATACACGTGATGGATAACGAATATATGAACTTTAAAGATGCGATTTCACTCTCTTTCTCCTGCCAGAATTTGATAGGCCTCACACAGGCAGGAAAGGACAGACTCGACAAGATCTGCTAAAGTCTTGTAAGGATGAAGATCCTGACCCAAAGATTACACGCAGGAGGGTCACCTGCAAAAAGAGAACAAGCAGTTTAAAGACAAAGAGATGTTAAAAATCATTCAAATTCATCTCAAGTCAATTTGGAGAACTAAAGTGTACATAATAAAAAAAAAAATCTGCAGGAGAAAACACTTGGCAAAAAGGTAGGGTTGTGAGATGTCAGAGAATCCTGAGGCAGAAACTATAAACTCATTCTAAAAGAATAAAAGCAGTTGCTTACCATACTACAGCAGCTACCTAAATTTTTCAACTGCCTGACTCTGCTATTAAATGTGCATATGAAACTATGTTTGAAAATGCCACAAATTACATGGACAAAATCCTCCTTTTATTTACTTTGGATAAAAGAGATAGAAATCATACACCAACACACCTTATTTATGAAAAAGGGTAACTGAATAACTTCTCTCCTTTGCATGAAGAATTGCATAGTAAATGAAAACTTTTACTTTTCAAGGTAAAACCTGTTTACATGCAAATAAGGCATGATTGATCCAAATTTAAAAGAAAAACACTGAAATGTATTTCTGAGTTTTTAAACTACCAGTTTATTCTGAAAACTTCTGGACAATTGAATGATAAAGGATTAAATCATTCCCATGTCGTCCCAGTGTATTGTGGCAAAACTCAATTTTTGTAAAGGCTCTTACAAACATGTTTGTACAGTTATCTTTATCTAATATAAACCAAAAGCAGATAATAAACTGTGATAGGAAGAATATAGAGTTCTAACACCCTCCCGAGTCCTCCTGTTCTAAAGTATACACCCCAAATAATATTTTGTAATTCACTGTCTCCGCCCACGCTCCCAGTCACTTACTCCATGCCACTCCTAGTTACTATCACACTAGTAAGAAGTCTAACATGTAAATTCAGAGTGGCATAGATAAATGGCAAAAATGCCTAGAAAATTGGTCTGTTCTCCTTTATAATTTTGGTTGAAAAATGCCCCATCACTCCCAACTGATGAAAACAGGAAGCACTATTCATAAATATAAAATTCACTGCCTATGATATATAATCTTCCTAATAAGAAAATGAGTTCTATACATACATGTCCAAAGGGGCAAAAAAAGAGATAGTTTCCCAAAGATGTTTTCAATTTTCTTCTGAATCAGAATTAGCAAATCGAGACGACTAACATACTCGTCTGTGTGCATTATTCCTTACTACACACAGCATTTTGTAATTTATTTCAAAGCTTCCATTATAAACAAAAAAATACAGCTTCTGTTAACCCACTCCATTCTGAGCTTACCAATCTAATACTGAAAAATCTAAGTTACAACATAAGTATTCTACTTTATATAAGACTGCATTCAAAAGCTGCTACTATCCAGACTATTTAAGGGATTGCACAAAATAAATACATTTCTTGAATAAAACTTTGATAAAAAAGAAAACTAAGATCTTTCAACAAACCATGTTATAGTTCTTGCCATTCATTTTTTAAGATCTTTAAACTAGTCATGAGATAAAGGTATATACACTATAAATGATTACTAATTATAATTAATCTTTATTATAAGACCCACCATCTAATACTGAAAATAACCCAGGCAGACATGATTTAATATTTGTAAAAGAATCCCCAGACTAACACTTTCATGACAGCCAATTACAGTCCAGCCCAGCAAGCAGTCTGCAACCAGACCTTAAGAAAGGTAAACTTTTTTACAATGAGTTACAGATTCACAAGTTTAAGAAGACAAGAAAAAGGAAAACAGAAGGAATCCAGCCACCCTAGCAAATATGAAGCAGACCCCAGAAAGTGATACAATCCAAAGATGTAAATTATTGTAAATCATCACTGTTGTTCAGAATTTCACACAGCCTCCTGAGCCAATTTCCCTCACTGTTCCACAGACACAATAATGAACTAAAAGGAGAAAGAAAGAAAGAAAGAAAGAAAGAAAGAAAAGAAAGAAAAGAAAAGAAAGAAAGAAAGAAAGAAAGAGAGAGAGAGAGAGAGAGAGACAGAGAAAAGGGAGGTGGTAGAAAGGAAAGCCCTTAACTGCAGGATTCTGCTCCACAAATGCTTAACCTTACAGGAGTTTGGGCTCCTTCAGCATTTGTATTCTATCCAAATCCTCATGAGTCACAAAAATTAAAAAGCTATATCCTTCTGGATGCCAGGAAAGGCCTTACCACAAGCCTTTGTCAGAGAGAGAGAGAGAGAGAGAGAGAGAGAGAGAGAGAGAAGGAGAGAGAGAGAGCAAGGAGAAAAGCCACAGTGGTAGGCAGTCCCACTTTACTTTGAGTCCTGTGAGGTCACAAACCACATGATTCTGTCTCTCCAGTAATAGTGCTTGCAAAAAAAGGGAGTTTTAAAGCTTTTGCTTTTTTGGATTGTGTGAATGCTTCATTCGCCTCACAAACAACCACAGAACCACAAGTGCGGTGCAAACTTTCTCCAGGAGGACAGCAAGAAGTCTCTGGCTTTTCAATGGTTAATCTCCGCAGGTCACTACCAGCCACCACCGAGACCAGCAGAGTCAGTGAGTGCTCTCTAACCACAGTCTATGCAGTAATAGCAGGTCCTTCAAATATTTGCTCATTCTCTTTTTGTTTTGTTTCCTTGCTTTTCACATGTTACCAGCTACATAATTTCTTGACAGAAAAAAATAAATATAAAGTCTATGTACTCCAGGCATACTGTAAAGCTAAAACAAGATTGGGGTATGGTTTGTATTTTCAGTTTAAAGCTGCAAGCAGTATTTACAACAGAGGGTACAAGTTCTATCTGGAAAAAAAAGGAGGGACCATGGCATCAAACAGCCTCTTCAGCACAGTGACACCATGTCAGCCAAACTTCTTTTGGGGTAAGTGTTACCGTATTTTAAAATCCTGTATGATATGAACCTGCTGAGTATGAAGATATGATTCGTAAACTGCTAGCTTTTCCAGATAACAGTATATGCATATGACCATAATAGTGCTAGTTTATTGCGATATAAATCGAAAAATGAAATTGCTGTGACTATTTGCTCTCTGCCTCTGTAACTTTTAACTCTGAGAAAATGAACTTGAAATAAACAAAATCATATGATCTCACATTAAGCAAAATATTTCCAGTTAGAGAAGTGAGATGTTAAAACAGTTAAAGGAAGTTTAGTATTCTTATTAAGTCTCACTAGAATAAAATCAGATGCTAAATTAATCAAAGTATTATAAATTATTGACTCGGCAGCTCCCAATATTTGAGCAAACTTCAAAAAGGAAGCAATTTTACAAAATAACAGACCACAGAATTATTGCAATATTAAGATCTACCATGTACACCACAGAAATAAGCCTGCAATAAAGTTAACATTTTAACCAGCTCCACTAAAACAAATCTATTTATAATTTTAAACTGCATAAGATAATCTATATTAAGTTTGTTTCTAAACAGCTTAATATAATTGAAGCAGGGACTCGACTGAAATAAATTTATTCTACGTACATCAGAGCTGTTCTTAAAGGCTCTTCAAAGTTGTCTGGGATATTTAAAAGTTCACTTAAGTCTTTTAAAACTTACATGCAATTGTATTTTTCTACATAATTTCAATTTTACATCTAAATACTGTTAACCACATGTAGAACTTATCATAAACACATAACAAACATTGAAACGTCTAAGACTCTTTTAATCACATTCTTGAACCTACCAAAATGAATACCGTTTTTAGTCTCATGAAAAATAAAGGTCCGTAAAGATACCCTGCGTGATTTAAAAGAGCCATACCTATTAAATCATGCTCAACTTCAAAACAAAACAGGCATAATACAGTCGGTCCCTTCATATTTAATTTCAAGTCAGTGTTGATAATGATATGTAAACGACTTCAATATTCATTAGCTGATAGGGCAATATAGTAAAATATCTAACCACTTACAAGATTCTCTTTATGGTATCCAACATATTCCAACTACACGGCAGTTTTAATTTTTTCTTTTATCCTTTAAGATAAATCCTTTTGCTGCATATACCTTCATTAACTTTGCTTTATAGTTTTCAACTAACGATTGGAGTTTCCTTTACTCCTCCTACTTCACACATTTTAACTGGCTACTACTAGAGGATCAGTCTCAGTTTAGGTCAAAGAGGAATAATAAAACCTGAAAGGGAGAAAAAGTTTGTCTTAAACGAGTAAGGAAATGTACTTTGTATTTTACAAAAAAAATGTAAAATTGCTGTAATGACTCCCTCAATAGCTGTAAGTGGGCCCCCTCTTAGTTACAATACATAAAATAATCACAGATTATTCAAAAATTTAATGGTGGGTATTAAGCATTACTCTGCAAACTTTCTGCATTTAGACAGCAGAAAGTAACTACAGCTCTACTGCATTAAAGCCCATGCTCATATAATCATGGCTCATACGTGGGAATATTTGCTATTGCTACCCTAGAGATGAGAAAAAATGGTTAAGGCTATTATTATATTGAAGGATTAGTTTTAACAAGCATATCAAGCAGTTCAATTCCTCTTTCACAACATTGCTTAGTTTTTTAAAAATACATTTCCCTAACTAGATCGGGAATACCACAAATTTCAAGGAACACTTCAACATTAGAAGTAAAATTGCCACAAAGAATATGTTAAAATTGTTACAAAGAATATGCTGACAGACTCCTAATTCTATCCTATCAGGGGTCTTTTATTACTGTGGCATTCTTATAACTATTTTACATCAAAATCCAAAACCTGGGCAAATTTCTAAGTAAGGTATGAAATAAACTAAAGAAAGATCATCCACTACTTCACGCTGTATTTTTTAACCATTATAACTAATTCTTCCCCTTCTGAAAATTAAGTTTTACACCACCACCACCCCCCTTACAGTCTGGACAGAGCATTTAACATGAAGTCACTACACCACACTAATTACAGGTGAGCAGTGGACACTCTGCACAGGTGATCACACGCTGCCTCAGCAGCCACGTGAAATCAAAATCCTCCCTTTAGGCTTCAAATTCTAACAATGGCTATCACAACCACCTAATAAAATGACATAATTATGTGTCCCAATTTTGTCAAATAGTTAAAAAGAAAGTTTAGGTGAGGGACAAAGCACACATTGACCTACACCCTCACCTCAAATATACTGAGCAAAAAGAGTGTGTGTGTGTGTGTGTGTGTGTGTGTGTGTGTGAAAGAGAGAGAGAGAGAGAGAGAGAGAGAGAGAGAGAGAGAGAAGGGGGAGGGAAAGAGTGTTAGTGTCCTTGATCTCTCAGCATACTATACCCGGAATTAATCAAGATTTTTCCATGTTACTACTCAAAATCTGTCCATTATTTATCATATATAAAGGCTGTTGAAAACAGTAGATTGGCTCATCGGGTATCTTACAATTCAGAACTTATGTATGAAAATGTATAAGCTGAGTAATTTCTACATAAAATCTTTGTAACTGAGCACGGGTTGAACATCGTATGCGAGGAGTGATTTCCAAAACAATAGCTGTGGTCTGTGTCAATAATAATTTTATAGTTTCATGACTCAGTAGTGACAATGTTTTGTAACTTGCTTCTAAGGCAAGAGAGCTAAATTTTGTAACCCAGGGAGAAGAATTAAAAAGTCAAGAATAAACATAGAAGATAACTTTAACATATATTAAAAGCAACAAAAGTCAATGCAATTCCCAGAGATTTATATTATGAATTATTCTAAATTATAATAAATGATAGTTTTACATGAAAAATATTAAAGATTTCACTTTTAAATTTTAAAAATGTTTGTAAAAGATAGAAAAGAAATTGTAAAAAAAAAAGATTTTGTTAGAATGTGTGAATATCCGGATAGTCTCTAAATTACAAGAAAGGCATGAAATATATATGATTACATTATGATATATTTTAGTTCTTTAATGGAACAAAAATTAATCTATTCAATTACGCCCTTCAAACTAATCACCGATAGTCTGACTTGTTTAAATCAGTCATGCTAAAGTTAAATTCAGTAAGATAGAAATGTTCCAGTTTGTTAAAAGAACACTGAAATATTTGATGGTTAAATAAACTGCAGGGGGGGAAGCTAACTCATTGAAGGCACTAAGATTTTATCAAACACACAGAATTAATCTTTATTGAATAGAACCATTCACAAATCAAATCTCACTGTACTTCAATACTTTCAAGCAGCGCTAATCAATTACAAACCTTTCTAGTGCTTCAACACTCATGTGCTTTCAATTTTACACACTGGTGGTCCCCAAGTACTATACCGGGACTGAGTTAAGACGTGCTGTATCACAACTTTTTCTTCCAACAAATATTCATCGAGAGGGCTTTTTTTGCTCTCAAGAGCTGCTCACATGAAAACTGTGGTAATATTTTTATACTGTACTTCTTTGTTAAAGCAAAAGGTTAGGGGTTACCTAAATACCTCAACTGTATATATAAAAAAAGGAAAAGGTAAGTATTCATATAAAAAAATCCAATGGGACTGGATTATTTATTTTTGCATTTCCTATGATTAATGATGCACCCGTGCATACTTGAACACTGATGGCAAAACAGGGTAACATCTCAAATTCCTTTCCAAAGCACACAAACACGGATCTTCCATGCTGTTCTGACACTTGTTCCAGGACCTGAGACCTGACAATTCTAAGTTCATAGTGAAGTCCTCCAAAAGCTCCTCATGAGCACTCACACTACAAATTCTATTCCTGAGAATAAGTCTTTAGAGACATTTTTATACAAAGGGTTCTCTGAAACATCTCTACAGTGTCTCTTTAATAATATTATACATGTGGCCAAATAGACGAATATATCAATTCAATGTGGAAAAAAGTCTTTCATGCAAAAACTAAAGGTGTAATTGTGACAATGCATAACTGATTTCTTCTGGTCATTTACCGAGCCAGGCTTCCAATAATTGATACTTTCTAAATGGTAAACTGTTCTCAAGTATGTTGAAAATCTTCATCTAAATGAAATGCTTCATATTTTTAAACAAATCTTTAGAAAAGGAAGTCTTACACATAACACAATTATACACATTAATACAACTTCTTGTCATTTGGAAAAGATTATGAATTCACTGGCTATGTATTTTGATTAATGTGTTACAATTCAAAAAATAATGGGGAAACTCTATACCTTATTCAAAAGGGGTTTCCTTACGGTTTTAACCACAGTTAACCACAAGCCTTTGTCCACTCAACAGAAAATACACATAAAACAGACCATACATCCCCCACATAACTTTTTAAGACCTGTATAGCAACTGATATTAAATGCTCCTTTATTATATTGTACATAATAATTTCACCTTCTGTAGAAATCTCAGGAATCCCCTCCTCCTCATACTACTGTTAAGGACAGAGGATTCCAGCTTTGCAACAGTGTTGAATGAATGTAAGAATCACCCTATAAAACATTTTAAGTTCTCATTGTTACTGCTGCATAGGAGTTAACTCAAGCCTATTTTTTATAAATATGCTTTCTTCTACTAATAAATAGAAATCACACCACTTAATATATTATCCCACAAGTAAGATGAACTATAGAATTAAGAGAGTCCTTTAAAGGCTAGTTGCTACATAAATATTTAATATTTACAGTGAAAAAAATCCATTATTCATGTGCTTCCTATAAATATTCTATAATGTTATTAATACTCAAAAATCCAAATATAGGGGTTGGGGGTGTGGTTCAGTAGTAGAGTGCTTGTCTCGCATGTGCAAGGCCCTGGGTTCCATCTTCAGCAACACAAAGGAATAAAATTGAACATATATCCAAGAATCAAAAATCATACCAATTAGTGTGATTTGGGCTCTAAATAAAAGATGACACATATTAGTTTACCTTGATTAAAGAATTTCCATCTTTTAAAACTACTACCAGAAGAAATGGTATTCTTTAAAATAGACATATAAAGTGAATGCAATTTTTAATAATGTTTAAGATAGAGAAAAATTGTGTTGATGTTAGAAAATTTACCAAGTTATTTACCATTTTATACTCAAAAATGTATTTAAGATTATATTCACAAAAGACTTTGTTATCACCACTATTTCTAATGCCATTTCTCTTAAGAAACTATACAGGAAGAGTTACATTAGATTGGGGACATTCCTAACAATGTAGGTCTAAATATCTTGCACAAGGTGAATCATTTTTACCACAAAGTCAAATATATTAATTTTATTATACCTCTGAGTTATTATGACTTTTTTTACACTGATGGTGTTAACTGTAATCACTATACCATCAACTATAAACATGTATTTACATAAAAGATTAAGTTAAAAATCTAAGGACTTAAATATACCTTTATAGATTCCCCTAAAATTACATGAACCGTGAGTGTATCAAACCACTATTTACATATTATGATCAATACTATACTTATAAAACCCAAGGACATTATTTTCCAGTTGTAAAGTTAAATAAGAATAATTAGAAACTGACATCAGTTAAGCAAATGATTACAGTCTCCAAGGGCAAATACAAATGAAATTAATCTGCTAAGGGATCCCTATTTAAGGACACTATCTCAAAGAACAACCCTAGCGTGGAGATAAGCAGGCAGATCTTCTATATATTCAGTCATTCTCCATGTAACTTAGGGGAAAAAACAAAGCATCGGATTTTTCATTTCTGGTATTTTTATAATAATAATTATAATTAGTTTTCTTTTTAAATCTCTGTGTTGAACTTCTCAATTTAAGACTTCAAGTTCCTAGGATAATCTTTAAGGGAAAAGGCACTGTTATTTCTATCAAGTAATAGAAAATTATTTAAATGAATCTAACCAAGGTAAATTCACTTTGATGCTAACAAAGGATCATCACATTTATCTTATTCTATTATGTAATAAAGCATTATGTCCTATAATTAATATTTCAACACACAGATGTATCACTGTAACTTGATCCTAGAAAATATATACATGAATATCAAAAAGGTAAAGGGAGCAGATTCTCTTTATATAGTAATGATCTTATTATAAAATATTTTTGAAGAAAACTGGATTCTCAGTTTATTTCATAAACTTCTATCAGATTACAGAGATCTGCAACAACAGTATAGTATCACAGAAAGAAAACTTCTTTATGCTGATAATCCACACTTTGTCAATCACTGTTTTCTATAAAACTGATAACTATAAAAGTATGTATGCATTTCTTACTAAGACCCTAAATGCTCAATTCGAACAAATTAAGACACTATGAGAAGTCCATGAGAAAAGTCCCAACAAAACAACAGCACCCTAACATTCAGTACGATGACTGGTTACACAGGATGATCTGGTATGATTCATTTTCCTCTCATGAAATTTGTAAAGCTATTAGATAATTCAGCTCTTGACAAAATGCAGGAAAAAAATTGCTACTGCTCTTACAAATAGAAGATCCAATGCAGAAATGAAAATATTTAAAAAGATAATCCTAAAGGCAGATACTACTTACAATGTACTATAGTACATTTATAAAGCAATCTAAACATGAAATTCAATATAATCCATATATTGAATTTCTCCGCAGCAGAAACTTTTTTCATATTCTTAGTATTATATAACTTAGTATTCACACAATTCTTCATATTCTCCCAGTTGTCAAAACTAGACACACATATGTACACACACATTCATTCTCATATTCTCTCTCTCTCTCTCTCTCTCTCTCTCTCTCACACACACACACACACACACACACACACACACACACTTGCTTAGGAGGAAAACATTTTTAAAACTTTTTACCACTTACATTCACCTCTTTTTGTTGTTGTTGTTGTTAAATGTTATTATCTAAGCTAGATAAGGTCAATAAAAAGAACGTCATTCTTGATTCAGTAGCAAAGATTTAAAAGTGTATTTCCCTTGTAACTTGCATAAACATGACAGAATATTTTATTGCCCCAACTTGATTAGAAAATACACATGCAGCGATTTTTTTAAATCATTCACAAGTAACCAGAAGGAAATTGAGAACCATATACTGGTTACCAGACTTATTTTTATTTTCATAAACATTTTGAATCTATCGAGATATACTTAAATAGCCACCCTTTATAAAAAGCAAAATATTTGCCTTAAATGGCTGAATTACTTATTATTAAATGGTTAAAACTCTGTATATGTAAAAAAAATTTACTGAGACATATTCAAACCATTTTCTTGACTGAAATTAAATCACGTGCTCCAACAAATAACATAACACAATATTTTGTATAAAGTATTTATTTACAAAGTAAGTATATAGTACATGTACAAAAAGATAGGAAAAGATTTCCTCAAATGAAACTTCATTAGTACATATAACTCATTTCCTATCTCTACTTAAACTTTTATTTGAATAAATACATGGTAAATTCATTGCATGTTTTCTTTCTAATACAAAAGTATCTAATACCTTCAACTCTGCTTTACAAGAATAAGAAAAATGGTCTTACTCATTATTATAAACTGACAAATGATTTTTTTCAAGTATCTGTAAAAACTGTGATCGGAAAACTTACAAACTCAAAACCTATGAAGTGAACAAGAAAAATACAAACAAATTCATGGAATAAAACCATTTAGCAATAATACCATAATGAGAAGCCAATTTTGAGCATAAGATATAATATATATATATATATATATAATCCTTTTTAAAATAAAAGTTCAAATTAAAGCTTGCCTTTTGAGAACTTCTCAAATGAACAGAACTCAATGACAACCGAATTTTCTTCTAAACTGGCTAGGCTAAAAAGAATATCTAATTCCTAAATTTGTCATTATAATGTGATACTCTCTGTAATCACAAAACTACCATTTATTCTAATTTCCTGTGAAGGTTTGACCATTGCATTCTTCCTGTACGTACCTCTTCCTTATCAATTAATGGTGTATCTTCAGCATTCGAAGAAAAAAAAAACTCCAAAACTTTAACTGCATTTAAAACACATAATCAAATCAATATATACAGGCTACTTTAAAAAATACTCATTTCTAGAATGCTAGAGAATCGTAGTTTTAAAAGCTGATGCTTCTACACATAGAAAGCAACTTTTCGTAAGTTCTTTTGCTACGCCATAATGATCTGCTCCAGAAACTCAAGGGGACCTAAAACAACGGGCTACCTGTTCTAGCCATGCTTAGGAATGTGTCCAAATCATTTTTATTGATTTAACCTTTATAGGAATGCTACATATCCTCAGAGCAAAACATTTTGAATGTATTTATAATATGATACACTTCTGAGAAGCCATGAAAAAGAAAGGTAAAAACAAATCCAGGCACCCTCCACTCTCGGTTGTTAGTGTTTAAAATAAAAATAAACCCCTATCAGTGGACCTAAATATTCAATAATTCTACTTGGGAAAACTGGCTTTGGAGCCACAGTAAGTAGAAATAAAATTTTATTTTAGAGAAAAGAAAGTACATTTAAATAAATTCTAACTTTGAGAAATAAAACTCCTGACTTGACAATGATGTCACATTTACAAATGTTAACGTATTCTAAATGCTACTTTCATACTCTAATTATACATTAGTCATGGAACCTACAAACATATCAAACCCAAACTTATAGAATGTAGTCCTTATTGAATGAACTAAATTGTACTCTAGTTGCCATTCTGAGAATTTACAGAGAGAGTTCTGTGTAGCCTCTCCCTCCAGCTTTCTGCAAGTGGTCCTGTATAAATGGCCACAGCAGCTAAAGCCTGCGTCAGGTTTGTATGCCAAATAATAATTCACAATATTATGCTTCCTTGCATTGTGGTTCATCATTCGTTAACTTGGGCCTCACCTCTAAAGAAGTTATACTTTCCTTGCAGTCGGTTCTCTTAAGAAGGCAAACAACTTTTGAGCATTTCCAGATGTAGCAATCACACACACACAAAAATCACAAATACTCAAAGAATTCTAAATTAATAAAACTGTAGTAAAACCGGAGTCACTACGTATTACTTCAATGATCATCCGTAAGTGTAAAATCAGAGCTGATGGTACTGTATTTCGAATGATAAATGACAGCTCCGAGGCGCTGACTTCAGGTAGCCGACAGTGGGTAAAACCACCACGCATATGTCAGTGTCTGACACAATTCTGCTGAACTGGAACTTCTGAAGCCCTGACAATTACTGAGCAAGCAAGAATAAGAGCACAATGCTATTGTTTCCAAATAGTTAACTTACTTTTACCCTGGGTGATAGAAATTTGGATTCGGCTATATTATTTTTTAGAAAACATCCAACCATACATGAGATTATGCTAAACTAAAATCAAAATAATTTATATGCAGCCTACTTCTCTGATACAGGGTTGGAACTAGGGTGAGATATGGGAGAAGTTTAAGGTGCAAAATTTAAGGAAGTCCCCACTCTTGTACAACCCTCAAAATGAGAGCAGTCTCAAATTTTGAGCTTTAGTGTGCCTCGCCCGAGCCTGGGTGCTGTTCTGCACGTTAGCAGAGTCCATTTCATGAAACACATAAAACACAGGAATATGATGCTACAACGTTAAAAATAAGAGTTCTGTTTGTTAAGAAGGATCCACTTGAAATTAAATGTAAGTACACATTTAAAAATAAAATCAATTTACACTCTAATCAGTAGTTATTCTGAGATGTCACAAATAGTTCACAAATTTTCGTTAAAGGTATTTGCCACAAATATCTTCCAAAGTTAGTGAAATGGCCTTTATAGTTCACTATAACACTTAAAAAAAAAATTGAGGGAGCATGTTCCAGTGAGATCCAGTGAAGAGTTTACAGAGCCAATCAGGACTTGTGACAGTCCAGTGGTGTCCAAGTCTGACTGATCAACAGAACCGGCTGAGGAGGAGGTGTTGGGAGTCAGGAGTGGGGAAGACAAAGCCTGGGGAACTTTTAAAAACAAAGCTCCCCCGCTAAATTAGCCAAGTTTGGGAGCCAATAGATAGGCAACTTTTAATATGCCCAGAAATAAAAGATGGATATACAAAATATACCAATTCCAAACTGTCTCCTCACTAAACACTGGTAAAGCTTATTCGCAGGAAATAAAACATTACAGTTCTTTCTTTCCTTTCCCTTCCTCTAGTAGAGATGTTAGTCAGTGCTTAATGCCCAGCAAGCAACGCTAACGAGGAAAATGAAGATGCACACACAATTCAGTAAGATCCACAGAGCCAAAGGCATCAATATTTTTATTTCTCGAGTAGGTTTAAAATGGCTATTCGAATTACATCATGAATCTGTTCTAAAACATAGTATTTTAAATTTTATTTAGGCTCATATTAATATATTTTGAAAAATCAAAAGTACCTACCGTGACCCATGATTTTTCTAGGGCACACTTCAGTTGAAGTTGTACTTCATTTTTATGAAGTACAACTTTTTTATGTTAGCTTTTCTCTGTTGAGTGTGTACTGTGCCGGGTATTGTGTTAATCCCTTTATAAACATTTTTTCCTTCCATTCTCAATGCTCTTATATGAGATGAACACTGTAATTATTTATAAATGAGGAAATAAAATGAAGTAAGGAAACCCACCAAGGTCACACAGTTGAAGAGCTGACATGTAAACCTAGGCCTTTGTCTCTTAACTACTTTATAGTGCTATACATTACCATAATGAAGGAACTTTCTAGTTCTCAATTTCAACTGTGTAAGTGTTTGTTCTCAGAAATAACTACTAACAAGTTATTAAACTGACAAAATACAAAAGCGGAGATAATATTTGAGTCTCCAAATCATCCTAACGCCCCTTGATGGGGGCTAGGTACAGTAACAGGCTGGTAATCCCAACTACTCAGGAACCTGAGGCAGGAGGATCTCAAGTTTGAGACCAGTCTGGGCAACTTAGCAAGACCCTGTCTCAAAATAAAAATGAAAAAGGGCTGGGGATCTAGCTCAGTGGTAGAGCGCCCCTGGGTTCAACTGCCAGTACCACACACACACACACACACACACACACACACACACACACACGTGTATCAAGGGATAAGATTTAGTTTAGGTTTGATTAGAAAATATTTCAAGGAACTAGATAATTCTTAACCAACCATCATAATCAATAATCTAATTCAAATGTCAATACCACATAGTTACATCATGTGATTTGAAAATACCATTTAAGAGTTAAAAATTAAGGCCGGGCGTAGTGGCGCACGCTTGTAATCTCAGTACTTTGGAAGGCGGAGGATCCGGGTTCACGGCCAGCCTCGGCTCGCTCTCTCTCTCTCTCTCTCTCTCTACCTAGTGAGGCCCTCAGCAACTTCGTGAGACCCGGTTTCAAAATAAAGGATAAAAAAATAGGGCCGGGGGTGTAGCGCAGAGGTAGAACCCCCCTGGGTTCAATCCCCGGTACCGAAAAAAAAAAAAAGAGTTAAAAATTAAACTCTTACATTGAACACCAAGCATTTATAATCACCTCATTTATATATTTACAATAAAATCGTGTGATCATGGACTCTGGCGCCAGTCAGATCTGGAGTCAAATCCTAGTCCCTGTGTTTACCTCCCTCCCTACCCCACAATCTGCGTCCCACCTAAAAAGGCCTAGACACCAACACTTAAGCTAAGTGGCCTACTAAGGCTAGTGAGCCTTCATTTCTACAGTTTAATTTTAATTACAATTTATTAAATTCAAATTCACTTGAAATTCCTGAAGATTCACTGATAAATCCATCTTTTTCCCAAAAAGATCTACAGGAAGGAAATCTTTGACATGGACTGTTCACCCCAATTTCATCCACAACCAATTCAACATTATTGCTTAAAAAAAATTCTCAGAGAAGCCACAAAAGAGCTCCATTTGCTGTCTTCCCTGGCAGAAAGTAGGAATAAACTGAGATTATGTTTTTCAATCTGTATGGTCCCACTGAGAAAAGGTGTTCTGACTAGAAGCCATAGGTGATAGTAGTTAGACGTTTTAACAAAGATAAAAAACTAAGGAGAAGAAAAAACTGTTTGGGGAGCGATCAATGTCAAAAGACTTCTCCAATCATTCTGTACCCACATTTAATTTGATAATGTTGTAATAATTAAACCAACAACTTTAAAAAGCCTAAAGTATGTTCACCTATTAAAATTAAATATATACAAGTATAAAATCATAGATACATTTTAGAACAGGAAACATGAATAATTTTCATATTAGGTTTAATTAAAAGCATTCAGGGAAAAAGGCTGTCTTGATAACTTAGTAAAAGTACAACTCCAGGTAAGAGAAGAAAGCAATGAAATGGACAAGCTACAGTACAAATACGAAAATAACTGTGGAATAAGAAGCAAGACGTCTTCAGCAAGTTCACAGATTCTGGTACACTATTTTGCAATGGCAGCAACAAGTTAGAAAAAGATGTAGTTAGAAACAAAAAGTAGCCGGGAGTGGTGACGCATGCTTGTAATCCCAGTACTTGGGAGGCTAAAACCGGAGAATCCCGGTTCGCGGACAGCCTCAGCTACTTAGTGAGGCCCTCCGCAACTTCATGAGACCCGGTTTCAAAATAAAGTATAAAAAATAGGGCTGAGGGTGTAGCTCGGAGGTAAAACGCCCGCCCCTGGGTTCAATCCCCAGTACCACAGAAAAAAAAAAAAAGAAACGAAAAGTATAGGGCAAGCCAGGAGTGGTGGCACACGCTTGTAATCCCAGTACTTGGGAGGCTGAGACAGAAGGCTCGCAGGTTCACAGCCAGTCTCAGCAACTTAGTGAGGCCCTCCACTGCTTAGTGAGTCCCTGTTGTAAAATAAATAAAAAATAGAGCTGGGGTATAGCTTAGAGGTAGAATGTCCCTGGGTTTAATCCCCAGTACCACACACACACAAAAAAGGATAGGGTAAGATAATTCATCGCCTTTAGTTTACACTCCACAAATGTTCACACTTGTTTCATCAGAAGCTACAAAAAAGCCGGGCATGGTAGCGCATGCTTGTAATCCCAGTACTTGGGAGGCTGAGACCGGAGGATCTGGGTTCGCGGCCAGCCTCAGCTACTTAGTGAGGTCCTTCACAACTTAGTGAGACCCTGTTTCAAAATAAAGAATAAAAAATAGGGCTGGAGGTGTAGCTCGGAGGTAGAATGCCCCTGGGTTCAATCCCCAGTACCCTCCCCAAACAAAAAACTACAAAAAGACATGAGAAGAGAGACAAAAAGCTGTGTGTGCAGCCAGAGCAGTTCATCAAAGCAGCAGAGAATAAACTTAAGAATGGCATGGTGATTCAGTAGTCAGTAATCTAGTATAAAAAACTGAAACAATACAAAAAAAATAAAGGCAAGTTGAAGATATTAAGAAGAAACTAACATGAGAATTTGAGAACAGTTACTGAGGGAAAAAAAAATAAGGAAAATGAGATTGTAGCCTAGACAGAATTGTGATGAGACTAATGATTATAGAAAAATGGGAAAGGGTAGAGTGTTTTGTCATTATTGAAGCTGTGTTTAGAAGAAAAAAATAGGATACTAAATTATATACAACACAATCTTTTTTTTAATATTGGGACGTGTACATGGTACTGAAGTGATCCAAAACAATAACAAGTTATGTTTATATAGGAGTAGAATTAGGGAAGACTTGTTTCTTATAAACTCATCCATATTTTTCAACCTAAAAACATGAATATATATTACAATTTAAAATTCAGTTAATAGTATATTCTGATACTTGCAAAGCTTATTTTTCCTAACCCCATACAAAAGAACGATTGACAGAGGGAACTATGCTTTTATTTTTCCATGGTCAAGTTGTAAGAAATAGAGCAAAGTTCTACCAATTATAAATGACTTTTAAGTGGGGAAATTATCATCACAAAAACCATAGAATGTCACAGAAATATGATACTCATATCAAAGGTTTTGGTGTTAAGTTTAAATCTCAATTACACAATTCATCATATTACCTTGAGTAGGCTACTTAAGATCCCTGTGCCTCAATTTCCTCATCTATATATTACCACCTACTTACCTTCCATGCTTTCTGTAAAAAAAAGTACAATGCCTACATCTGATCTAACAAAATTATTACAATTAACCGAGTTTAATCAACTTTCCAATCCTTACATCCTCTCAAGTCTAAATTCAACTCCTCACAGTGTGGTCCACAGACAGCAGCGTGACCTAAAAGATCATTCAGGATGCAGAAGGCGAGGCCCTACCCCAGACCCCCACAGCAAAATCTGCACTTTATTAAGCTCTCAGGACAATCGACTTTGAGAAGCGCTGCTCAAAACATCATTCAATTAAGGGGATGTCCAATTTGTTTAATATTATCAGTTCCCTGAAGTCATCCACTTCATTTCTGTTACAGAGTTCTAATACTAAGAAGAACACCTAGTACTTCACATCTAATTCCTCATTCTGAGGGACTCAAGAGGCTAACAAGTTTAATTCCACTTCCAAAAGGCAACTTCTAAAATCTAAAGACAATTCTTACAACCACCTACCCCTCAGTTTATCCACAATGATTGAACAAGAGAGAGTCTGTGGTATAAACCAATGCCTGCAATAATTTGGGGCATTCTGCAAACTATTAAGCTGCACAATGCATTACTAGCTACTAGTCCATATTTCTCCATGTAGCCAACAGTATCTTACCACAAACTTGTCCAATGCCTTGCTGGAGTTTAAAACCAGCAGATCCGCCCCATGTTCCTGAGACAGGATCTAGTAGCTCTGAAATAGCATAGTTTGTAAGGCATGGCTACTGCTGAATACAACTATTTGGCTCTTAGGCCTCACCATCTAAATGCTCACAAATCACACCTCAAATGATCCATTCTCTAGCCCACAGCTCCACAGAGTTCCATTCTGCAACTAGTCCCCCCCCCTTGATATTCTAATACTTTACTTGTTTACTGGTAAAGTATTTTATGATCACGGGTTCCTATTTCTCCCCAATTTCCATGACAACTGATTGTATAAAACGGGAAATACAATAGACAACTATAAATGTGAAAAACTGTCATGCCAAAGAGTAATTCAAATTTCCTTTATTTAGAGAGATAAAAGGTGATATGAAGTAGCTACCACAGACAAAAAGAACATCTGCTAGAGCCAGTATACTAAGGGATAGACCATTTCAGAGCTCCTCCGTCTTAATCTCCTCTGAAGGAATTTCATAGACTGTCAGCAGAACTTTCAACTTTATTTCTCCCACAGTTGGAAACTCCCTCATTTCCTTGGCTTAATTTTCCCCCACCTATACGTTTATTCTTGCTCTCCACCCTTCGAACAGACTTGGTAACCAGTGAGGGGCCTCATTATACACACCATGGCACCTTCTTAGCACCCGGGTCGATTATGGCTCTCCACTCCTTTCATGCTGCATTTGGTGTTCTTTTTGCTCCCCTATTCTGTTGTATTATAAACAATTATGACAGACTCCTCAAATCTTTTTTGGAATTAATTAGGACACAAATGATAAAATTCAATGCTCAAACAGTACCATCAGCTTCCCATTCCTCTAGGATAGAAGCCTTGGAATCATCCTTGGTAATCAATTCACTCATCCCATCAGTCCCTAAAACCTAACAACCTGACCCGTGCAATCTCTCTTATCCTTGTCCACTTTCCTTCATTCCACAGCCATTACCTCTCATGCTGACGACTACAGTAGGCTTTCCCAAGTTGATCCATTGACATCACTTAATCAGTATCAATGCACATCATACCTTCCGCTTTTCAAAGATCTTTAAAGGTTTTCTATAGCCTGTGGAAAAGACTAAACTCCTTAGTCTGCCATTCAAAGCCAATTTTTTATCTGTATTTCCTATGACAATGTTTCTCTCTAGACCCACGAAGCTGTGTGTGACTCACTCCTGTTTCAAGGTCCAACCACGCAGTCTCCCTTACTTGCAATGCGCCCTACCTCTCCTCGCTGCTGCCCTCCCCAGTGACTAGAGTGTTAACTACCCCATCCCTGAAGAAAGGGCTCCGATGCCATCACTGTCAAAGCTTCCGTCCTCCAAACTGAAAATCCTCTTTGGGAAGATTCCCTCTGTATCCCCATAGTAATACTTCTGCAACTATGTCCATCTGCCACCTGTCGCAGGGTCTCAGTTCCTATCTGTGTAGAAGTCTCACTCTACTTATACCTACCTACACATTAACATAGATGATTCTACTAGACTAGTGACTCTAGTGGAATTAAAACTGCAAAATCCATTTTTCTCATGAAATGCTATGAGAAAGCCCAATAAATAAAATAGATTTTTAAACAATCTACTGGGTTAGGAGAAGGGAGCTGGAACCTCACGTCCCCTCTTGAGTAGCCCCACAAGAATCCTCACAAAGCAACACTCTACGAAGACAAGAATACTGATTTTATTCAGCTGTCTCTGAGGTAGGAAGACAGCAGTGTGTAAAATCAGATGTTCCTAGAGTCATTCCTACCTCTTCCATTTACAAATTGCATTTTCTATCCAAATCTTTAATCTCTCTGAACCTAAATCCACGTCTATACAATGGAAACAGCAAAACATATCTCATGTGATGATCACAAGATACAAAAAACACATACTGCATAGTATTGATAGCACGGGCACACAAGAATTCCCATTTCCTAGCCGGGCGTGGTGGTACATGCTTGTAATCCCAGTACTTGGGAGGCGGAGACTGGAGGATCCGGGTTCGCGGCCAGCCTCAGCTACTTAGTGAGGCCCTCCGCAACTTTGTGAGACCCGGTTTCAAAATAAAGGATAAAAAATAGGGCCAGGGATGTAGCTCGGAGGTAGAACGCCCCTGGGTTCAATCCCCAGTACCGCAAAAAAATAAAAAGAATTCCCATTTCCTTTCTCCTCCTCTTACTTTCTTCCCAAATCATCTAGCCTATAGATTCCCAAAGTGGACGATATCATACCCCTGGGGTGGGGAGATGCTAGAACAAAATATAGATACATGAAAGTTTTTGTGCATCTTTTATGCATCTGCATTTATACATAAAAGAATTTGCATTGTATCTTTCTGTAGATCTCTAGGGGGGCACTGAGTAATTTTTTTTCTGAATAAGAGAAATAGTAAACCAAATAAATTTTGGAATCTATGACTAACCAAATACTGGGCATATAATAAGAATTGGATAAACATTTCTTGATTGAAATAATGGGCAGGTGGATGAATGAATGAACACTATCAAAAAGAAAGACAAAACGCTTAGAAAAGGAATTTGCTAACAGTTACAGAAACAAAAAAGACATGCTAATGAAATACTATACAAGAAAAAAGTAAGATTACTTCAAAAATAACTGATGGTTGAAAAGGAAGAAGGTGATAGGTACTTTGTATAATAAAAAATTGGACATGTTTTCAATATAAATTTAAGTGTGAGTTCACTACCAAATAAAGAAGCCAAGAATAAAGAATTATTTACACACAACATATTAAGGCTAAGTGTTAATAATATTCTATCTAGCTAATATCTAAACTCAATTTACATTCAGCAGCTTACAATTAAGCGACATAGCAAACTACAGTGAACAATTGTGTTTTTTAAATGAATTCTGCTCCATTGATATATGTGTGACTATTATGGAATAGTGTTCCAATTTTCAGTTAAGATGCGTTTCCATGTTTCTCAAGTTACAAATGTAAAGTTCTACAACTGTATTTAAAATCTTTTGCTGGTAGATGTGCCCAAAAGAAATGTGTAGACATGTCACTATGACATATAATGAACCCAAAAAGAATGGGCATATAGCATTATAAGCAAGATGGGGTTTTTTTGGTACTGTGGATTGAACCCAGGAGTATTCTAGCTCTGAGCTACACTCCCAGTTCTTTTTATTTTGAAGCAAGATCTCACTAGGTTGCTAGGGGGTTATACTAAGTTGCTGAGGCTGGCCTTGAACCTGTAATCCTCCTGTTTCAGCCTCCCAAGTACTGGGATTACACAGATCTTGCTGGCAGGATGATAAATTTGATAAAAATAAAATCTGTCCTTTAGTATTTATTTAAATTGGTTAATAAACATATGCAACAAAGGCTTACATTCCATAAATTTTTAAACTCTCTGACATCCTTGGGATCTGTCTACACAAAAGAATATCCACATGGTAGAAAAAAAATTCATATAAAAGAGACAATTTTGTGGAAACTGTATCTTCAAGTAGAAGATTAAAATTTAAATAGTGGATTTTTCTGTATCAAAAATTAGATTATAAGCCAGGCATGGTGGCACACACCAGTAATCCCAGTACTTGGGAGACTGAGACAGGAGGATGGAAGTTCGCGGCCAGCCTCAGCAACTTAGCAAAGTCCTGTTTCAAAATAAAAATATGAAATGGGGGGGCATAAATCAGAGGTAGAATGCCCCTGGATTCAACACCCAGTATCATAAAAAATTAGATTATAAATATCTCCTATAAAAACTTCACTCCATGTGAGCAACAGGTTAAAGAATGATCTAAGTTGGGCGTGAGTGGCGCACGCTTATAATCCCAGTACTTGGGAGGCTAAGACAGGAGGAGGACTGCAGGTTCGCAGCCAGCCTCAACAACTTAGTGAGGCCCTCAGCAACTTAGTGAGACCCTGTTTCAAAAATAAAATACTAAAATAGGGCTGGGGATGCAGCTCAGAGGTAGAATTCCCCTGGGTTCCATACCCAGTACCACAAAAAATATAAAATAATGATTGACCAGATTTGACTCTAAAAGATGACTATAGTAGAACGGTTTTCATTTGACTTTATGAAAAATGTGAAATCTTTTTCTTCTCATTACCTATATGAAAGCTAAAAATCAAAGTCATGACACTACTAAAAACTCATTAGTAGTTCAAAAGATGTATATTTCCTTAAAATCCTGCACATCTAATATCAGCAATAATTCTGGCTACATGGCACGCACGCTGAAGTGTGGGGACAACTGCAACAGAGGGCTTGTTTAAGTCATAGGTTGTTTCACTGGTTTTCATTCATTTAATTTGCCAGTCATTATATTCATCATTTAAATTCTAATATTTCAGTGTGCCCTATAAAATACTCTGAAGACTGACCAACAGGGCATCCATCAGTCACATAAAAAAGTCAACAAAACTATGATTGTTTTATATACTATTCCATTCACTGCATCATCAATTCATGTTGTCAATGTTCTCTTGTTTTGGAAATTAACTCCTTCTATAGCTCTTCCTAAATAGAGAAAAAAAATCCTTGCTTCAGAAAAACTAATTTGAAGTACATCTAGAAGGTGACTCAAATACACAATTACTCTGTTTTCAAAGGTTTTATAAGTCATAGGAAAAAAAGATTGGAGCCAAAAATTGCAATTAAAAGTAATACGGCCACCATGTGTAAAGGTAGATATAATTAAGTCAGAGGCCTTTAGTGTGCAAGGCTATAAACTGCAAGAATACAATTTACTACAAAAGCAATAATTCTTCTGGGAAAAGAGAAATAGTAATGTTATTTCTAAAAGAATTAGAATGCAAGCTATGTGAGATTAGGGATTTTGTTTTGGTCACTGCTGTACCTACAGAGCCTACAACAGTGCCCAGCCCATGGTAGGCATGCAATAGGTATTTGTTGAATGAATAAAAAGCATTATTACACAGTACTACAATACTGTTGCATAAAAACATATTAGTTTATAAAACAAATTTGTTCCTCTAGAACCAATGTGGTCTGCCAACAGATGCAACAGAGAGTAGTCTAAACATCTGTGACCAGCCGCAATGAGATGTAGGGAGCTGCACCAGAAGTTAAACCACTCACAGCAGCAACTAATTCTAACATGCAACTTCTTTTTTCTTTTTTTTTTTTGGGGGGGGGTACTGGGGATAGAATCCAGGGGCATTCTTGCTCTGAGCTACACCCCCAGCCCTTTTTATTTTTTATTTTGAAACATGGTCTAAGTTGTGGAGGGCCTCACTAAGTTGCTGAGGCTGGCCACGAACCTGCGATCCTCCTAACTCAGCCTCCCAAGTACTGGGACTGCAGGTGTGCACCACCACGCCTGGCTAATACACACGCCTTAATTACACTTTTATCATAGGAAAAGTATCTCAATGAAGCAGGCAACTAATATATATTCTGGCTCACAAAATGACCTATAACAAAGAATTCATAAACTGGCTACACTGAGTAGCACTATTTTAGACTAAGTGTGAAGAGATGAAATGGGGGGAGGGGACAGAGGGGAAAAAAACTACCTTCAAAGCAAAGCAAGGAATAATTTGTAAAAATAATGTCTGGCTGCTGAAAAGTGGTCATAATTACATCACTGTGTCTTTTACAGGAAGCTTATGAAACATGAAAGCAACAAAAAAATTATAAGTTGTTGGGGTTTTTTCTTTTTCTTTTTAGCCAGCTAAATGTCAGGTTCTAATTACAAAATATAAGACATCCCAGTAATGTCTACATGAATAAAATCTTTACATTTTCAGAGCAGTTTATGGTAGCTGATCATAGAACTTAAAGCACATAAAAAATTATGCTATGAATTAATGAAAATGCTTCAAGTAGTCTATACCTCACTCATCACGTAAAATGAGTCCAATATTGTAGTGTCATCTCAAATATAAAAGCAAAATGAAGACCTAAATAAGTGCTGTCAGTTTAAAAAATGGTGAATAAGAGAAATTGTCAAATTAACACTAATTTATAGTAGAAAGACACTTGGAAAGCACACTGAGCTGATATTCAGAAGACCAGGTATATCCCGTAACTAACCAACTAAACCCCTAACTAACCAACTACCCATCCTAAAACAAATCACATCAGCCAATCTCTCTGCTCTTCAGTTTCTTCGTGAGGAAAGAAAATGACTGACCTAGCCAATTTCTAAAGATACTCAAGTTTCCATTCAACCGAAGAGACGCTGAACAGATTCCTTTGTTTCTGACAGACAGGTGATCCTACCAAAAATATGCTGAAATTCATTTCTATCTGTAATACTGTAACACCTAATTCTAAAAGTATAAACATTTATACAGAAATTTGTACTGAACGCTATGTAAGTGGTTTACATGCAAAATTTAATTTTTTTTTTTTTTTTTTTGCGGTACCGGGGATTGAACCCAGGGGCGTTCTACCTCCGCGCTACACCCCCGGCCCTATTTTTTATACTTTATTTTGAAACCGGGTCTCACAAAGTTGCGGAGGGCCTCACTAAGGAGAGAGAGAGAGAGACAGACAGGGAGAGACAGAGAGAGCTGCGGCTGGCCGCGAACCCGGATCCTCCGGTTTCCGCCTCCCAAAGTACTGGGATTACAAGCGTGCGCCACCACGCCTGGCTCAAAATTTAATTTAATCTACATAAAAACCTTAGAGATGGATACTGTTATTTGGATTTTAAAAAGAAATATTTATGTAAGACTTCACTAGACCATCCTTCCTTCCACCAACCATACATATTATATAATTTTCTAAGAAAGCAGTAGAGTTATCAAGTAAATCAGAACTTCTAAATATAGAATGTTATCCCTAAAAATGTTTTTCATGAAGCTGAGATAAAAACAATTAAGTAAATGCAGCAAGAGAATAATGGAGATGGTTAACTTTATTTCTAAAGTTAATAAGGAAGCAAAAAAAAAATACCCAAGGTGTGATATAAAAATGTTCAAAGCCTTAAAATAGCAGAGGACCACCAAAATAAAGCAATCATTTGAATTTCTAATATGGACACAGACTATGAAGATTATCCATGGCCACATTTTTTACCTCTTCTGTTTTGAAGACTTTTAATCTCCTCCAACGTCAACTACGCCCAGAGAGGTTGTCCTCCCCTACACTGTGCTACCCCGCTAAGATCACAACTTCTTAGCCATTGTATAGAAGTCAACACTTAACAGGTACCTACTTTGTAGCAGGCACTGTAAAACAGGAAAATTAAAAGGATCCCTGCAATAAGGAATACAGAGAGGCAAACAAATAGACCACCGTAAAATAGTATAAAATGAGGACTTCTGTAATAGTGCAAGGTGCCAAGCACACAGCAAGGTAATCAACCAGAAAAGCTGGAAAAGACTTCCTGAGGATACGCCCATGTTGATGCGTCTATTTTCTGTTAATTTCCTATTCCTCTAGTTCTCTTAATTGCAATTTGTACTCTGCCTAATTTTACATTTCACTAAAATCTCCAATCCTCTCTTTCTCTCCCATTTTTCTCCAAGTTAATCAATTCCATTATACTTCTATCTCATCCCTTCCTATCAGCCTAGGCTAAATGATCAGAACCTCTAACACCTCAAATTTCAGTAACCTTCTTCTACATCTATCCTTCAAATCTTAAATTAATCCAATTATCTGTTTCCTAGCCCTGTGCTCAGCAGTTGAGCACTGCTACAGAAGATTATACAGCTTTACTATCAGAGTCCTTCTAGATACTTACTACGCTCAGCTGAGTCCTTGACAACTTAAGCAACACGGAACCTATTTCCAATTAGCTTTCTCTCCTTAATTCCACTACCACCATTTCAAACCTTCATCCCTCTCTTCAAGCTTCCTTACCTCCTATCTGCCAGAGGACTTGCCTACTCCTTCAAAATGGTAGGAATGACAATTAGGCACAAATGAAAATTAGTATCAGTTCAGACATTTTATATAGCTTTTTTTTTTTTTTGCGGTACCAGGGATTGAACCCAGGGGCGTTTTACCTCCAAGCTACACCCCCAGCCCTATTTTTTATCCTTTATTTTGAAACCGGGTCTCGCGAAGTTGCGGAGAGCCTCACTAAGTAGCTGAGGCTGGCCGCAAACCCGGATCCTCCAGTCTCCGCCTCCCAAGTACTGGGATTACAAGCGTGCGCCACCACGCCTGGCTTAGATAGCTTTTTAAAAATGTATACTGACCTATCCCAACAACTTTAGTAAAAATCCTAACATCTCACTGGAAAAAAAAAAAGATTAAGTTCCATCGGACTTACAAATAAACTTTAACCTGTTACCTGACAATCCCAGCCTTTGAAAATACAACCAAAGGACTGAATTGAGAAGCATGCAACTCAACTCTCAAAATTGATATTTCTGAACCAAAGATCAAGTGACTTTTTCCAAAAGAGAAAGTGTCGGAACCTGGGCGTGGTGGTGCACGCTTGTAATCCCAGTACTTGGGAGGCTGAGACAGGAGGATCCAGGTTCATGGTCAGCTTCAGCTACTTAGTGAGGCCCTCCACAAGTTAGTGGGACCCTGTTTTAAAATAAAAATTAAAAAAGGGTTGGGGTGTAGCCCAGAGGTAGGATGCCCCTGGGTTCAATCCCCAGTACCGCAAAAAAAAAAAAAAGTGTAGGGTTTTCCTACCTTATGAACTCATGTTTTACATCAAAATCTAATAAATTTGATCACTAGTCTCTAGTACAGTCAGAGCAGCATTCAAAGGGGACAAGATGAGACACTGTTGCTTCAGGCCCCACAGACCAGGAGTCTGGCACAACAACAACAAAGTCACCAGCTGCCAAGGAGGGAGGAAATATAAAAACTACAAAAATATATAAATTCAAACAAAAGGACAGACCAGTGAGGTGGTGCACACCTATAATCCTAGTATCTGGGAGGCTGAGACAGGAGGATTACAGGTTCTAGGTCAGTCTCAGCAACTTAGTGAGGCTCTTAGCAACTTAGTGTTTCAAAGTAAAAAATAAAAATAAGGCTGGGGGTGTGGCTCAGAAGTAGAACACCCCTGGGTTCAATCCCCAGTACCACAAAAAAGAGAGGGGTACGCCGGGCGTGGTGTCACACACTTATAATCCCAGTACTTGGGAGGCTGAGACTGGAGGATCCATGTTCGCGGCTAGCCTCAGCTCCTTAGTGAGGCCCTCCACAACTTAGTGAGACCCTGTTTCAAAATAAAGAATAAAAAATAGGGCTGGGGGGAGGGGGTAGCTCGGAGGTAGAATGCCCCTGGGTTCAATCCCCAGTACCGCAAAAAAAAAAAACAAAAAAAGAGAGGAGGAAGAGAAGAGGAGACAGCAAAGGAGGTCAATTTAACATAGAAGCAAAGTACATGTAACCACTCTGTGGTGTCCTGGGGTATCACTACAGTATAAACAGAGTGCACTATAGTGCAACTGTACCTGGTGTTCTGTTTACAAGTAGTCATAAATGTTTGTAATCTATTATAGAAATATTTTCATTAACATGGCCAATAAAAGACCCATTTTATCACTTAAATTATCTTGAAAGGTTTATAAAATGAATATATTAAATATATTTATTCTCTATATTGCATAGACACTAATGTACATAATTAGTCAGAATGCAGTGTTACATACCTATTAAAAATTAAATTTGCCTTTTACCTCTGATCATGACCACAATTCAAAATTATGACGATAACTGCATGATTTAAAATTAAGGGAATAAGTTCACCGATTTTACATACTGCAGTCACAGCACAATTCTACATTCAAGCAAGAAAAACAAATATTAAGGAAAACTGAGATGATTTTTGGAGTCTCTAATCATCTACTAGTTAATCAACCCACTCAGCTTGTTTTTGCTGTTTCTATCCAGTGTTGTTCCAAATAAACTTTCTAAATGTAAAATTATTTAAGTTGATCAACTTTAAAAGTAAAATGAATTGCAAAGACCAATGTCTGAAATTTGAGTATACAGCAAAAAGCATAGAAAGGAAAGAAAAGTGAAACAGCTTAAAATTTGCACTTAGAATTTGTTTTGGAACTTGATGAAATGATCCCTAAAAATTCATCTGGAGAAATAAAAATAAGAAAGGAGCCCAGAAATGTTTTAAAAAGAAAAGTTATGTGGATGGACTTGAACTATAACACCAAATATTAAAACATATTAAGAAGCTATAATAACTAAAATAATGCAGTACTGGCAAAGGAATAGAAAATTCAACGGAACAAAGCAGAAAAGTCTAAAGAAATAATTATCTGATAAAGGCAGGATTTCAATTCTGAAGGGAAAGGAAGTCTTATATAATTCATGGTGGTAAAACCACTGGCAAATCAATTTAAACTAAAACTGTTTTAACTCAGACCCCTCCCTGACACCGTACAACAAAAGGGACTAAATATTAAACTGTAGAAACTGAAAACCTGAAATAGAAGAAAGTACATCAAGATACGTATCAAAATTGAGGATAGGACGTTTGGTCAAAGGTAGAAGCCACAAGATATATAAAACTGATTAAACTACATTAAAAATGAAAACTCGAGCCAGGTGTGGTGGCGCACGCTTGTAATCCCAGTACTTGGGAGGCGGAGACCGGAGGATCCGGGTTCGCGGCCAGACTCAGCTACTTAGTGAGGCCTCTGCAACTTCATGAGACCCGGTTTCAATAAAGGATAAAAAATAGGGCCAGGGGTGTAGCTCGGAGGTAGAATGCCCCTGGGTTCTATCCCCGGTAATGCAAAAAAAAATAAAAAAGAAAACTCACATTTTTAAAAAAATTACCACAAACAAACCTTAAGGAAACCAAAGTATCAAATGGAGTGACAAAGGTGGAGTACCAAATATGAGTAACAAAGGGTCAAAACCCTTAATAAACAATAAGAAAAAATAAGAACTTGGTAAAACTGAGCTAAGAATATGTACAAACATAAAAGAAGAAATATAAATGGCCAAAATATTTTTGAGCTCAATAATCAAAAGCTGTTAAATACTATAACGTTTCCACTTTTAAATTATCAGTGGAAGGGAGATGTAGGGAGGTACTCTCATAATGTCACAGGAATATAAAGCAGTTCAACTTTCCTGGAGGAAAAATTAAGAAAGTGATATCAAAAAAGGCGTTAGATGAGCCGGGCATGGTGGCACACGCTTGTAATCCCAGTACTTGGGAGGCAGAGACCGGAGGACCCGGGTTCGCGGCCAGCCTCAGCTACTTAGTGAGGCCCTCCGCAACTCCGTGAGACCAGGTTTCAAAATAAAGTTTAAAAAATAGGGCCGGGGGTGTAGCTCGGAGGTAAAACACCCCTGAGTTCAATTCCCGGTACCACAAAAAAAAAAAAAGAACTGCATCTTTCTATTTATTCACTTAAAACAGGTAGATGGGGGGGGGGGCACTGAGCAACTTTTTTTCTAAAAAGGGGGCAGTAAGCCAAATAGTTTGGAAACATCTGGTCATCTACAACTTATGATCAAAAATCTTAAAGATAAGCATATCTTCTGACCCAAGAATTCCACTAATGGGAATCAGTCCTAATGAAACAGGCTCAAAGATACAAGTAGGCAGGTAGACTGACAGAAGGTTGTGTTACAATGCTATCCATAACACTAGAAATTTAGAAACTACGTGTGTGTGTGTGTGTGTGTGTGTGTGTGTGTGTGTGTGTATACACACACACATATTCTGCTTTTTGCGGTACTAGGGATTGAACCTTGGGGCATCCTAACTCCGAGCTACACCCCCAGCCCTATTTTTTATTCTTTGTTTTTGAAACAGGGTCTCCCTAAGTTGTGGAAGCTGGCTGCGAACCTGCGATCCTCCAGTCAAAGCCTCCCAAGTACTGGGATTACAAGCATGCGCCACCACACTCAGCTTACCTAATATATTCAATAAGACAGTTTAAAGACCTCATAATGGAATATAAACTGTTATGGCTAAAAATAAATATATGTTTTCAACATGAAAAGTATAATCATATATTAAGACTCAAGTTACACAAAAGGAGTTATAATATAGGCTCTTGATATATATTTTTAATGTTTTCAATGCATTGGGAAGGAAATGGAAAGAAATACCAAAGTAGTAGCAGCACTTTAACTCAGGGAGTCTACTGTATTCCTTATGATCTTTCTGTATTTTCTTTTCAGAAAATAACATGAACAGCTACAATAATAAGGAAATATAAAAAAAAATCACTTCACTTGGAATAAGTGAATTCCCTTAACCAGAATATTACCAGGTTTTTTTTTAATTATGGGGGGGTCTTGACATATAAACCCCACCAATACAGAAGCAAGTCAAGATCTCCTGGCTCCAAATCTACAATCTTTCCACTGTACTTGCTATCATAATCATGAACTTAGATGTGGCATTCATTTTCTTTGTATTAATTTACCCATTAAAATGTACATATTTTATTACAAGTTTCAGATAAGTGAAGATTTATTGTCCTTAAAAATATATACATTATTAGCCAGGCGTGGTGGCGCACACTTGTAATCCCAGTACTTGGGAGGCGGAGACCGGAGGATCCAGGTTCACGGCCGGCCTCAGCTACTTAGCGAGGCCCTCCGCAATTTAGTGAGACCCTATTTCAAAATAAAGAATAAAAAATAGGGCTGGTTGTGTAGCTCAGAGATAGAATGCCCCTGAGTTCAATCCCCAGTACCGAAAAAAAAGGAAAAATATACATTATTGGTTTACATACTTCTAAAGGATTAGAAATATATAAAGGACACTACTACTAAGCTCAAGTTCTAGGTTGGAAAAAGCAGCTTAGAAATGGATTATAAACACAGGTACAGTGGATGCCTATAATCCCAGCTACTTGGGAAACTGAGGCAGGAGGATTGTGAATTGGAGGCCAGCTCAGGTGATGCAGTGACAGCCGAGAGAGAGAGAGAGAGAGAGACAGAGAGAGAGAGAGAGAGACAGAGAGACAGAGAAAGGAGACAGAGAGACAGGGAGGAATGGGTGGTAACTCAAGTTTGACTATTTGAGAAGTACTCTATACAAGAAGAAAGTTATTTTTATTGAATACTGATTCAACAATATTGATTACCCGGCTAGCCCCCCAAAATTTAATTTACTCCTTTCCCTATTAACCAACCACACATTACCAACCTCTATAAGACAGGAATAGGAAGAAAACCATCAAAGGCTACTAATACTCTACCAGCCATGGCAAAAACTAGTAATAATGAGAGATTTTAAGACAGAGAAATCTGTCAAAAGTAAGAAAGAAACAAATTCAAAGATAACGGATTAAGGATTAGATTTCATTATTCACTAGAAAGTGGTTTGTGAACTCTATTTTTTCCTAGGAAAAAATGTTATGCCAATCAGAAAACCTTCTACTGAATACAGTAACATTTTTTTAAAGGCATATGGTATTTCACTTAAGATTTTTTAAAAGTTAATATGTATGTGTTAACATATTAAAATATATCACAGAATAAGTCAATTTCCATTTCTTTGGCTGTAATATAAAACCACAAAAGTGTTTCACATCTAAGGAGAATCAAAAATTTGCTCTGGCAAACTTAAAAACTGCCATGAGTAGCCAAAATAAAAAAGATTAATTCCTCTATATTAAGAATCTACCATGCTTTTCTAAAATTACATTTTTCCAATTTGAAGAATGCTTAGATTCTATATCAGTGAAATTTACTATAAGGAGGTAATCAAGACATCATCGTCTATATATCAGTTTTTAATTCCCTATCCAAAAATCACTAATCACTCTCTGATGTATTTTCAATACTGAACAATCCATTTTTACCCAGTACCTTTCATTAAAGATTAATTTTGAATTTGGTACATTTAAAACCAACAAGTTTTCAAATGAATTGACAAGATTCTACATAACACATAGCTAATTTTACAGCTATCAGAAATTTTGCAAAATCTTGCTACAGAAAATAAGGACCCTGGGGCTGGGGACATAGCTCAGTGGTAAAGTGCTTACCCAGCATGGAAAAAGCCCTGGTTTCAAGCACCACAAAAAAAAAAAAAAAGAGAGAGAGATAGAAAGAAAAGAAACCCAAAATTCACAATAGTATGTATTTGGCTACACTTGTTGGCATGATTATCAAGTGCAATGCAATACATTCAGAGCTACAGCCACAGGACTGTCAGAAATACTAACTATAAATGTTATATATATTGTGAATATATATGTTTATGAATGAATATATGTGAATATATATTATGAATATATTTACAGAAGAACATTTTTAAGAAACTAAACACATTTTTATATTATTCATACTGTCTATAATGAAAATTTAATGTAATATCAAACCTACCAATCAAATCTGACATGCCAAAGTAGCCAAAAATTAACATCCTCAAACCTTTTAAGGAATTGTGGGATAATGAAACTTAAAAAACAAAGCGGGGAGGAATAGATCAGTTAGTGTGTCAAAAGCAGATATAAAAATCAATGGGTCAGCTAGGCACACACCTGCAATCCTAGTATTTGGGAGGCTGAGGCAGGAGGATTGCAGGTTCACAGCCAGCCTCAGCAACTTAACAAGGCCTGCCACAACTTGATCAGACTCAGTTTCAAAATTTAAAAAAAAAAAAGAAAGAAAGAAAAGAAATAGAACTGGGGATGTAGCTCAGAGGCAGAATATCCCGAGGTTCAATCCCCAGTACCACCAAAAAAAGATACAAAATCAATGGGTCACAGCCAGGTGTGATGACACACACCTGTAATCCCAGTACTTGGGAGACTGAGACAGCAAGAGCGCAGATTTGAAGCCAGCTTCAGCAATTTAGCAAGATCCTATTTCAAAAAATAAGTAAAAAGGGATGGGAGTATAACTCAGAGATAGAATGGACCTGGATTCAATCCCCAGTACCAAAATACAACAAAAAAACAAAAAATGTGTCACAAAATATGTATATTTTCTCAATGTCAATAAAAATATACATACAACCCAGAAATAAGTATTCTATATATAATTTAAATTTTCCATATTTCTTCTGAGCTATCCAATATGGTAGACACGTGCTCCATGTGGCTACCTAACTTTAAATAAAAATTTAAGAATCAGTTGCTCATTTGCATAGCTTATTTAACCCACTGAGTAGGTACAGTGGCTGGTGGCTATCATACCAAAGAGCAAAGAAATAGAAATGCCCACCTCTGCAGAAGTTCTTAGTGGTAAAATGTAAAAGCAGACATTTAAATATTCTACAACAATGTGGGCACATTTAGATACAAAATTATGAAATATCACACAAATGACTAAGTAAGGAATACATAAGAAAATAATTTTATGAAAAAATTTAGACTTTCTCTTAGTTACTGATATACCTGTGCTGAGAAAGATTTGGTGGTTATATATAAAAAACTGTAATTTTCATATTATCATAGCATTCAACTTAATCTAATCCTTATTAAAAATTAGAGCCAGGCGTGATGGTGCATGCTTGCAATCCCAGCACTTGGGAGGCTGAGACAGGAGGAACACGAGTTCACGGCCAGCCTCAGCTACTTAGGCCCTCCGCAACTTAGTGAGACCCTGTTTCAAAATAAAGAACAAAAAAAAAAAAAATAGGGCTGGGGGTGTAGCTCGGAAGTAGAATGTCCCTGGGTTCAATCCCCAGTTCCACAATAAAATAAAATAAAATAGAAAATTAAAAAAATTTAAAAATTAAAAAATAAAAATTAGAACTCAATACTAATAACCAAATAATTAACTGAATGATTATTCAGCTTTCACATTAGTACTTCATTACAGCATATCAGTCACACATGAACTGGTAAAACTAAATTTATAAATCAAACTAAAAATTTTATTGACTGAAATAATAGTTTAGAATAAGTGTCAAGAGCATGGACACTGGAATCAAACTTCCTGGTTTTCATCGGGGGTCTGCCACAGACTACAGGGTCCTGTTTGGTGAGTTACGCCATCTTTGTAGCCCAACGTCCTCCTCTCTAAAAGGGGAATGACCGTATCTACCTTCACGAGGTGGAGTGAGGACCCAATGAGACGGCGTGTGGCCAGCATCTGGTGTCTGGCACGCAGCACGCCCGCAGCGTTCAGGATCGCCGCTGGTACTACTATAGCATCTGTGGAATTATAACATATCTGTAGGAGCACCTCTTACCTTCAGGAGTCTCTCTTCCAGTTTCCTGACAAACTTAAATGCACTAGGGCAACAATATTTGAAAGGAAGACTATGACAGTTTTAAAATCCTCTACTAATGATTCAGATAGGTACACACTGGGACTCTTTAAGCCAAACTGAGGGAAGGACAAACAGGGAACATACTCTTTCACAGCCCATAACTTCATAATATTAAACAAGAGCTAATTGAAGATGGGAGTGAGAGCATTTCAAATATACACTAACACCTGGGGCTGGTGAAGCAATGGATAAATAGATAGCAACTGCTGTTGCTATCTATCCCCAATATTCTCAAGACGAGACAAACCTTCTAGAAAATTAGCTCAGCTTTGAACATACTATGTTTAAGATGCTTACAGAATACACTGTGGCTATTTCAAGAAGCTACTGGAAGCACAGACCTAAAATTAGAAGGCCAACCCTTCGTACTACCATGGAGTTTTTATATCATATTTCATGACAATTAATTGCCCCCATTCCCTTCTCTAGTGCTAGAATACATACTTCTTAAAGGTGTGCATTCAGATCTTAGCATATAAAAAGGACTCAATGTGGGTTTTTGGTTTCTGTGTAGTGCTGGGGATTGAACCCAGGGGCACTCTACCACTGAGCTACACCCCCAACCCTTTTTATTTTTTTATTTGGGACAGTATCTCACTGCATTGCCTAGGCTGGTCTTGAACTTGCAATCCTCCTGTCTCAGCCTCTCAAAGTACTGGGATTACAAGCGTGTGCCACCACACTCAACCAATATTGATTTTTAAAAGTGCAAAATTTGCAGAACTATACAACTAAAAGAATGAATTTAAGTGAATACAAAGAAAATTCTGATGAAAATTTTTTCACTCTGTAGATTTTATGTAAGGATGAAATTTTCATTTTGAAAAAATTCTTACAACATGCTAACAAAAACATTTTCCTTTAATTTGGTCACAGAAGTATAAGTATAACCAAGCTGAAAAACCTGGCACCATCGCCAGGCCTATAAGCCTGAACAAGTACAACATGACAGACAAGAAATAGATAAATGGGTAAAATAAGGGAGAGAGAACCCAAGGAAGACTCTTGAAGTACATTAAAATTTTAAGAAGTTTGTTAATGTGTCTGCAACACGGACAGAAAATATTTCACTTTCTAATTTACACACTGCTGAACCCATTTTGGCCCACTGTCCCAGTTGTGGAACAACTATAAAAATTTAAATATCGCTGGGCATGGTGGCGCACGCTTGTAATCCCAGTACTTGGGAGGCTGAGACAGGAGGATCCAGGTTCACAGCCAGCCTCAGCTACTTAGTGAGACCCTCCACAACTTAGTGAGACCCTGTTTCAAAATAAAGAATAAAATAGGGCTGGGGGTGTAGCTCAGAGGTAGAATGCCCATGGATTCAATCCCCAGTTCCGCAAAAAAAAAAAAAAAAAAAAATTAGTATAAGACACATAACTATATAGTATAGAAATAATATAGTATTAATATAATTTATATAGAAACTCTACATTATTCCCAATCTATTTTAATGCACATCAATTTCAGTGAAATAGTCACAGAGGCCAGGCATGGTGGCACATGCTTGTAATCCTAGTACTTGGGAGGCTGAGACGGGAGGATCACAGGTTCGCCGCCAGCCTCAGCAATTTAGCAAGGCCCTCTGCAACTTAGTGAGACCCTGATTCAAAATAAAAAATAAAACAGGGCTGGGGTGTAGCTCAGAGGTAGAATGCTCCTGGGTTCAATTCCCAGTACTACCAAAAAAAAAAAAAAGAGGTCACAGAATTAAAAACTTGGGACTTAATGGGTTAAGTTCTATAACTTAGAAATGAAAAGCCTCTGGATCCTTCCAATCCATGTTATTCATTGAGCTGTGATAAAGAACACATAGCAAATGTGCTCAGTAACATGTACAAGGTAAAGTAAGGGACAGCACTGTCAACCCCAGCCATCATCTGACTACTCATTCTTTAAGATCTGCAGAAGCATTTCCTGAAGACTTCGCTGGTGATAGTTACTACTCAAAGTTAAAATATGGCAAGCTGTATAACAGACTGGCTGCCAGTTCTACATTTAATAGGAGACCTCGACAATTTCCCTTGTGATTAACAACAAGATACCTTTCAGGGAAACCTAGAAATGACACTACTGTTGCTCATGTGGAGGGCAGGGGGTCAAGAGGGAGACAGCTCGTTCACAGTGACTGGACAGGGAAGAGGTAACGGTAGAGCACTGAGAAACAGCAGGCCAAAGAGGTGTACAAGCACTGTGAAACAGAAGCAGGAAAGGAAGGGTTCGCAGAATGAAATTCCTACAACACAAAATAAACACTGAGCCCGCACTGTGTCATTTTAATTAAGCATCTTAGGGAGGATCGAATGTATATTGATTCTAATTCTATACAACCAAAAGCCTGAAAATCTAATACCAGTAGAAAATGTTGGAAAATTTTAAAAGATTCCCCTAATCTTGCCCTTATTTCGCTTTCTGTGAATAAACTCTTAAGGGGGAAAAAATAACTTCAGACTAAATGATGAATGTTAACTATTAGGAGTGGCCTCCCTATGAGGTCTGAAATAGAAGGAAAACGTACATTTCTTCCAGAGTTGTAGCCAACAATAACTTTTGCATTCTGAATCCAACTTAGGTACATTAGTCGGGATGATGTTTGCAAAAATATTTAATGAGAAAGTGCTGAATTTAGCTTTTATTTTTTCTCTGTTCTCTTAAATGGCCCGAGGTCCAGCAAATGCATTCAGGAGAACCTTCCTAAGTAGAGATGACAAAAGGAAACAGCAGCTTGCTTCTGAGAGAGAGCTGTTTTTATAGATCGGAGGTCATCAAAATTCTTCTGTAAAAGACCAGATAAATATTTTCAGGTTTACGGGCCATATGGTCTTTGTCACAAATACCCAACTCTGCCATGAAGGACGGCAGATCAGTGTATGGCTGTGGGCCAATAAAACTTTATTTACAAAAACTGGCAGCAGGTCCGAGTCTGTAGTTTGCTGACCCCTGCTAGGCCATGGTTTTTACCTACTCACAGATATACCGTTCTAAAAAATACTTTGAATTTTCAAATAAGATGTCTGGGGTTTGCTTTAAAATATTTCACTACAAAATAAAAGTCGAGGGTAAGGAGAAAGAATAAATAAGGCTGGTAAGAGACAATTACTGTTAAAGCCGGGTACAGGATACATTGGGCTCATTATACCGTGCTCTACAGTTTTAAGAGCTTAACTTTTTCCAAATTAAAAGTTTTTAAAAATACAAAGTAAATCAATGAACCTGCTCATCAGGAAAATGAAATTACCTTATTATAATCCTTCTAAAACATGCTTAATATTTTTAAGCATAATTAACATAACACAGCATAAAAGTCTTTAAAAAAAATTAAACTATAATGAAAAACAAACAAATTCACAGAAGTATATAGAAGTACAATAAAATTTTCCACAATTTAAAAAACAGGGTCATAATAAATAGCTTCTAAATTAATGTTTAATTTATTCTCATTTTATCTAGCAATAAGTTTTACCAATTTGGGGTTTTAGAACATAATTTGTTAGGGGGGTTACTGGGAGAATTGAACCCAGAGGCACTCTACCTCCAAGCTACAGCCCCAGCCCTATTTTATTTTTTATTTGGAAACAGGGTCTGGCTAAGTTGCTGAGAGCCTTGCTAAGTTGCTCAGACTGGCTTCATATCTGTGATCCTCCTGTCTTAGCCTCCCAAGTACTGGGATTATAGGTGTGTGCCACCACACTCAGCCTAAAACATAATATTTATAAGAAATATATTACACAGATGAGTAAAGAAGGTGACCTCAGGGAGATGGAAGGGGGGAAGAGGGAAACACCCTAATGCACAGGATGTACATACACAAATATCTCAAAGTCAACTACTATGCTGAGCACGAGAAGGAGGGAAGGGGGAGGAGATGGGGGTGGGATTTGGGGGAGGGCTAATTGACTGATGTGTGCATGTATACTTCAACCATCCTGAAACCCATCAGGATGTATGATTACAATGCACCAATAAAAAAAAAAAAAAAAATATATATATATATATATATATATATATATATATATTACATACAAGCTGGGCGTGGTGGCATAGACCGGTATTCCCAGTATTTGGGAAGCTGAGACAGGAGGATCGCAGGTTCGAGGATAGCCTCAGCAAGTAGTGAGACTCACAACCTAGTGAGATTCTGTTTCAAAATAAAAATAAAATTGGGCTGGGGGGTGTAGCTTGAAGGTAGAACACTGCTGGGTTCAATCCCCAGTACCACCAAAAAAAAGGAAAAAAGAAACATATTACTTATATTAATATATAATAAGCTTATTACTTTTCAAATAAATGCATAAATATAATTTAAAACTCAGAAATAAAAACATAAGAAATACTTATAGATATAACCCACATAAACAAATGTTTTGGGTCTTCAATAATTAAGAGTATAAAGAAATCCTGAGACCAGAAAGTCTGAGAAATTATAACCTAAATGTTTTCAATGTTGCTTATATAATTTTACCAGGCAACTATGAGATATATGTTCAACCTATTTTACCTTTCAACAATAACCATCACATGGTGGAGTTAATCTATCCTGAATAAACACCCGTAAGAGGAGGACACTGAATCCTTCGACAGAAGTATTCTTTTAAACTGCCTGATAAGTCATTGGAAAAGAAAAACTACAGTGTTGCCCCCCTCCTTGTGCAGATAACTGTGTCCTGAATCAATAATAAAGAAAAATATGTGCCACAGAGTTTTCTAGCAAATATGTCACCAATCAAGAGATGTTGTCTTGCTCAATGTCAGAGCCAAAAACCAAGGCAAATAGAACGTTACGCAAGAGACCTCAAGGAGAGCCGGGTGTGGTGGTGCACGCTTGTAATCCCAGTACTTGGGAGGCTGAGACAGGAGGATTGCAGGTTCGCAGCCATTCTCAGCTACTTAGTGAGGCTCTCCGCAACTTAGTGAGACCTTTTTTCAAAATGAAGAATAAAAAATAGGGCTGGGGGTGTAGCTCAGAGGTAGAATGCCCCTGGGTTCAATCCCCAGTGCCAAAAAAAAAAGATCTCAATGAATGTGCAATTTCTCCAAGATTGAAGAAATGTGTTTTTAAGTGTTTTAAACTTCCCCAACATTATGAAATAACAATGATTTCAAATGTCATCAAAACTAAAAACTATTAAATTGGCTCACAGAATTATGCCATTTGAGAAAAACCGATAACTCTAACAACATTTCGACTATCCAAAATTATCAGTCTCAAAATTTTCTAAATCTAAACCTAACATAGTCATAAACAATCCATAACACAAATTTGGGCAAATAATAACAACAACAAATATGTTTACATAATCATTCTATCTTTTATAAAGATGAACTGATATTCATTTTTTCAAATACAGTATACCACTGTAGTATTTTAAACCAATCCCGCCTCTCTACACACGGCTATTTAAAATGTTATCAGACCTTATTTCACTTTTACTTGATTAAACACAATTACTTGCAAGCTAAGTTTTATCAATTTCATTTCTATTACCTTTATTTAACATAAGTAGATTTAAAATAGCAACAGTAACAGCATGCAGAAACATACTCACATCATACTCTGCAATTCTGTGGCAAAGCTTATTGCCTTCCCTGTACTTCTTCCACTACTTGAAGTGGCAGTAGACATGGGGCTAGCCGCAGTATTGTTCATCTAAATAAAAAGGAGAAGCCAAGTTTACAACATGCATTTAACTATAAATAAGTACACAATAAAAACAATTATCGATTAATTTCAAGAGAACAGAAAATTTTAAATTTCCGTTAATTTCTCTTTTGCATAAATCCTATTTGCTTATACTTAATGTTCTTTATTGAAATGAAAGAGTAAAGAAAAAAGCTGCTTAGTCAACTAAGGTACACAATTATTCACTTAAGTTATAAACATTTCAGTACCTATTCTGTACATAAGTCACATAACAAAAATAACTCATTAAAATATTTTAATAGAGCTCAATGGTTTCCAAAACATAAGATTCATTAACGATTCTTCAGGGAGGTCCCAGTAGCTGCTAAACACACACACATGCATGCAGTTTCGTCCAGACCACCAAAAAATTCTGATTTGGGTTTTTTTTCTTCCAGTTGCTGCAATTACTTATTTATTATTATTATTATTATTATTATTGATGCATTGTAATCATCATGATAAAGTTCAGAGTGATAGAGATATGGGGGTTCAAGCAGGATTTCACTTAAAGAGTTCTGTAGCTGTAAGATACAAAATTAGAAAACTACAGCATAATCTAATTCCCATTTGAACCAAAGTCTAAAATAGAAATAAAAAAGTCAATCCGTAAATCAGAAATAAGCATTGTGATATTTTATAATCTTATGGGTAAATAACTCATTCGATTTAAAATGTGGTATTTCCCCATAAACTTAAGCTGGTACAAACTGAGTAAACTAGATGTTGATCTTAATGTATGCCATTTTAATTCATGTATTACGTATGAAATAAATTAAAATTAGTAAACAAGATTTAGTCAAAATAACATTTTAAAAGCCATGAAAGTAGGTAAAACCACTATTGCACAGTAAGTGCTCAATAAATATTACAATTTCCTATGTTTATGTACACTTTGCAATCTATCCTTTCCCTTAAAAGAAGCATACAGACTCTAACGAAGAACCTAACAGATTTAGGAGAGAAGATAAAGCATTACAGGGAGCGTTTAGTCTCCTCAAGAGGGCACCTTCTGGAGCTGCCACCACACAAGCTCAGGCAGCGGGCCGCAAAGGCGGTGGCAGAACAGAGCTTTAGGAGGATGAGCGACTGGTCCCAAGATGGCAGCCTGAAGGCCGGAGGAGGCTGCTTTAGGAGCGGTTTATATAGGGGCACCTGCTCACAGGTGGAGGCTTGTGGGCCAATGACACACATCTGGAGATGCTCCCGTTCTGCAGATCTCGAGAGCAGAGATCGTTATTTCCTCGGGCTACTTTTGCCACTGGCTGGCTTGCCACGTGAGATTCCTGAGGTTACACCACGGACGGGCCAGAGGGGATGGCTGCCCCAGACCCTCACCCGATGACTGTGGAACACGAGGGCCAGGTGAGGTTAAACAGGGAGCCCGGGGAGTTCGAGTCTCAGTACTGGCTTCTGAGCCGGCGTGCCTAGGTTTGAGCCCCAGCTCTGCTACTTTGCTAGGACTCTAGACAAGTTACTTCTGTTTCCTTATCTGTAAAATGGGACTGACCGTTCCAGCCTCTTCAGGTTGTTGTTAAGAATTAAATGAACTAATACATACAAGGATTCAGAACAGTACTTAGCGCACTGTAAGCACACAATAAACGTTAGCTATTCAAACTGAGAGATCCTCAGAATCCCCCCTTTGATCTGTTAAAAGCTTTTACATAAACTTAGGCTAGCCTCATTTCAGTCACACAAGTTTTAAAAACTCGAATACTTTCAAAGACCTCAATGCAGTTCAACAAATATCAAGTGGTTTCCTTATAAAGTAAGTTCCCTTTCACTGTGGACATCACTACAACCACTGGTCACCATCTGACCTTTGATGACCCCTCCACTCTCGACTTTGTAAGATAGATATAAGATATATACTATGTAAGACATATACTTTGTAAGATACATATAAGATAATATACTATGTAAGCTATATATATATATATATATATATATATCCTTATGTTTTCACATCCTTGCCCTCTTTTCTAATACTTTGGCTTTCTCTGAACTCTTATCTACAGTCTCTCTTCCCATCTCAGCTCATTTTCCACATTGATGCCAAATTTATCACCATAATATATCCCTCTAATCCAACTACCTTTGTGGGTGATGATAAAATTAACAAAGGAAACCTAAACCAGGTTCAGTTATCCAGGGTTGCGTGGCGGAAGGAAGGTCTGGAAGGAAGGGCGTGGCGACCCCGTGAAAGCAAGCTGAGAAAAAAAGCAACCACAGACCACTGCCTGAGCTACGCCTCACAGGAAGCATTTGAGAAGGCACCAGGACAGGCTCGAGGACAAGCAGCACACTGGCAAGGTGACTAGGTTACCCCAATATCTCTCTGGCCCAGTCTGAGGGCCTGGCCAAAAGCACTAGGCAGAAATGCAAGTGCACAGAGAGAAGGAAAAGAAAAAAGTCCATTCCCCTGAGCCTGAAACCCCAAAGAATCCAATGCTAAGAAAGACCATAACTGTTTTTTAAGCCTAAATTTGTTCTGTTTCACAAACACTTTTGAAGGAAATTACTTTTTTCTACAAATGACATAGGAAAAGAAACTACCTGTTGAAGTTTGGGTTAAAAAAAATCCCATCACCAGTCCAGAACTGGGGGCAAACAGACAGGAAGCCAGGGATGTTCTGAAACAGGGTCTCACTATGTTGCAAATGGCCTAAGTTGCTGGGGCTGTCCTCCAACCTGTCTCAGCCTCCCAAGTACTGGGATTACAGGTGTGTGCCACCACGCCCAGCTAAAACAAAATTTTTTTTCAAAGTACCTGAATTTCCCAGGGACATCAGAAAATGTCCCCCTGCTGGCCCATTACAAGGGTGACAGAGATACCTTGGAGAAAACGTTAAGGGATTCTGTATTAACCGCAGCTTCCAAAAAGTTCTGATTTGAGTTGACACTTCTCGTAGTTGATACACATGCTACTCTGTGGAATTATCCTGTGGCCAAAAAATTAACTGAGACATGGCTGGACCAATCTGCCCCTTTCATTTTCAAATCTAGTCACCCTTCTTCAACTCTCTCAAAGAAGAGGAGATATTTCATAAAGCAAACTCATATTAAAAACACAGTTTTGGACTAGGGATGTGGTTCAACAGTACAGTGCTGGCCCAGCATGCTTAGAGGCCTGGGGGTTTGATCCCCAGCACCAAAAGCAAAACAAAGCTTTCTTCAGTTGTCTTCCTACTGCAAATGTTTCACATCTAAGGTTTTTACTGGTAAGCGGTAATGGGTCCCCATTCCAATTTATTACAACCATGATCATCCTTTCCCAGTCAAGTTATTTAATTTTAAATCAAACAGGTGAATAACATTTTTCTTGACATGATGAGCTGATAGCTCATTAGACTCTTTAAAATAATTATTTCCCATGCCCACATTTTGTTTGATGATCTTGGTAATTAACTTCTTTCAGCATTAACTTCTTTACACATCAAAGCCCTATCATGCCAATGCTTTATTTCCTTTCTTCTAGACATTAAAAAAAAAAAGCCTGTTAAAAGCAGAAGCACTCAAGTCAATTTTCTCTAATAAATACAGTTAACATGGAACTGAAAACCTACTATAATCTTCTCAATGGGTTAATGTCCTACAGTTGTTTTAGCTTTCCATTGAAATGCAGCTGTTTGCCATGTTTCCCAAAGTGAATTCAGATGTGCGGATCGGGAGCTAGATTATTTCAGCATGCCACAGCCTACATGTGAACCCAGGAGCGAGTTCATTTCTGATGAATACTTTATAGGCCTGGTCACTAAACCAACAGCCAATACTATCTCACACCTGTAAAATCCTATTTCAGGAAAAAAAATTAACATTTATCATTTAATTGAAAACAATGAAATTTTAGGATATATTCCTTTTCACAGAAAATACCTTTACCCTAAAAAAAGTTTTACTTGTAGTAACGTCACACATCACGAAAATGAATCCAGCGACATGCAACAAACACGTCGCTAAGTTTCCATCTAGAATGGTGTTGTTGGTGACCAGAGGGCCAAAGAAGAAACACGACTAAGCTTAGAGAATTGCGTTACTAGTTCCTGCACCCTTGAAGCAGCATTGAAATCAGGACTGTGCAATCTACTAGCCAACCATTAATCAAGGAAATTAACTTAGTAGATAACGAGATAGTGGAATTTTTTATCATTTCTTCTATTATTTCACTGCTGAGGGAAACATTCAAAATTACATACTGATTCTGAGCATCTACAGAATCTCAATTCTAATCATTCATGACGTTTCACATAAAACACATTAACAAAAAGCTTTTACAGTTAGAATATTTTCTCCAAAGCTCAAAGGCAGGAAACAGTCATGGTTAAGCCAACACTATTATACAATTGCATCTACTGATATGAGAAATAATACCAAATGGCCAATCACTGAAAATGCAAAAAACAACAAAATATGACAAAACTTCTATAGCCACTATTTAGGATAACAAACAGTACTACCAATATATTAATAAATGCCCATTTCAAGTGGACTTTGGAAGATTTTTCAAAACCTGGCTTCTAAACTTGTCTAAAAATCAGTTCCACCTGCCCTACCCAGCCTCCTTTTCTAGCAGTCAAATCAAACATTCAGTATCTCCAAGAGCACCCCAAGTTCTCTGGAATCCTTACCCCCACAGTTCTTCCTGCTTGTAACAGCTTCTGGAACCACTGTTCGTTCCAGAACCACTGTTCCAACACCCCTCCACCTACCAAAATCCTCGTGGTCTACCTAACGCCCCCCGGCTCTATGAAGCCTTCCCAGACACACAAACATCAGGATCTCACCTTTCCCTATCACTTAATTATTTTAGTTTTCTAATCATATTGGTTTAATATTATTGTATTTAGTTTAATACTAAACTTCTGCCTCACACCGAATGCCTCCTCCTGCTAACTTCTGGTAGCTAACAGCATCTCCTAATTCAGAGAAATAAAAAGCCATCATTCAGTAATTCTGCCCACACTCCTCTACTAAAGGAACGGTGTCCTCTCTATTTCCTCCTCTTGGAATAAAGGCACCAACACCCACTTCTTTAAAGCCAACATCACCCATGCTTTGGTTATTCATTCATAACTATGTATTGGGCGCCTACCACCGGCCTAACTGTTCTATGAGCCAGGATACAGTAGTGACTAAGCAAAACAAAAAGAAATACCTTATAATGCAGGGAACCAGCACATGGACAGATATACTCTGAGGAAGAGGCAAATGCTATGAGAACAAATTGATTTCCACTAGGAGGTGACATTTAACGTTAGATTAAATGAAGTCCAAGAGGCAGTGCTCCTGAACCCCCAGGAAAAAGAACAAACTACCAAGGACCTGGGGCCAGCGTGGAGAGAGGGAGGCGGGCAAAGGGGATAAGCGGCAGAAAATAAGATCTGGGAATTAATTACGAAGGGCCACAGCTGGTAAAGCCTCGTCGCCCACAGTAGGTTAAACTTTACTTGAGGATAACATGAAGCTCTTAGAGAATTTTGAAAAGGGACATTACTTGAAATGTTCTATATTTTACACAGGTAACTGCAGCTGCTGTGACAATATATTATAAGGAAGCAAGGGTACCATCTAGGAGAACCGTTAGGAAGTTTCTGGAGTTGTATAGCGATGGTAGTGGCTTAAATCACTGTAACAAGCAGAGAAGATGAGACAGGATGCGGTTTCTGGAATGTACGTTGAAGGCAAAGCTGAGCTGCTGCTGGGTTAGACCCGGGGTGTGAGAGAAGCGCGGTGAGGACAGGCTGGGGCTTGGGATCCTAGCAACTAATTAAATGGTGGAGCCATTTACCAGGATGAGGAAGACGGGGAAGGAAAAACCCAGTTCAGTTCACGCAGGTCAAGTGTGAGACATTCAGAGACAACCTGCAGAGCTTTGTGAGAGATGCTGTAAGGTAGAAAATTAAAAGTCATGGTGATAGGGTTCTTGTTAAGGAGGATTAATCAATACAGTAGGATCTTGCATAAGGATCAACTAATCACTCAAACTCAGTTTCCCCATCCGTCATTTCTATCTGTCATACAGGGGTGTCGCGAAGAACACAGTGAACATACACATAATGGGCACTCGAAAAATATATCTGAGCCAGGCGTGGTGGCGCACGCTTGTAATCCCAGTACTTGGGAGGCGGAGACCAGAGGATCTGGGTTCGCGGCCAGCCTCAGCTACTTAGTGAGGCCCTCCACAACTTCAAGAGACCCGGTTTCAAAATAAAGTATAAAAAATAGGGCTGGGGGTGTAGCGCGGAGGTAGAACGCCCCTGGGTTCAATCCCCAGTACTGCAAAATATATATATATATGTATCTGAGTTGAAAATAGTATCATTTTGTAAAACTACTAAAATCCTCTCTTTGGTGAACTTACATATCCTAGTTAGCTACATGAGCATTAACTTACAGATGTAAAGCCCTGTACCAGACTGCTCAAAGACACACAAGGTTCTCCTATATATTTCTCTTCTTTTTTTTTTTTCTTTTTGCGGTACCGGGGATTGAACGCAGGGGCGTTCTACCTCCGCGCTACGCCCCCGGCCCTATTTTTTATACTTTATTTCGAAACCGGGTCTCACGAAGTTGCGGAGGGCCTCACTAAGGAGAGGGGGGGGGGAGGAGAGAGAGGGAAAGAGAGAGAGAGAGAGAGAGAGAGAGCTGAGGCTGGCCGGGAACCCGGATCCTCCAGTCTCCGCCTCCCAAAGTACTGGGATTACAAGCGTGCGCCACCACGCCCGGCTTGTATTTCTCTTCTTTACTCTCACATTAACCTAAGTTTTTATTCCACATTCTTTCATATCCAGTCCTCTCTTATAGAGAAATTTGAGTTTAAAAAAATTATTCTTTGCAAATATAATCCCTAAAGTGAACTGCAAATGAACCTACCGGAGCATCCTAAAATACATGACCTCAAACCTGGACAAATGGCGCCCGTTAAAACTGTTGTTACATAAAATTGAGTAACTTAGTAACTTTTCAGATATGTAGGAAATTTGGGGATCAATTATACTGCTAACAGTAGGTGGGAAGTGTATTTCACAAGGATGTAAAAAGAAAAGCCGGACACGGTGGCGCACGCCTGCCATCCCAGCACTTGGGAGGCTGAGACAGGAGGATTGCAAGTTTGAGGCCAGCCTCAGCAACTAAGTGAGACCCTGTTTCCAAATAAAAAATAAAACTGCACTGGGGGTGTGGCTCGGAGGAACAATGCCCCTGGGTTCAATCTCCAGTACCAAAGAAAGAAAAAAAAAAGAGCAGGTCCCTTAGACACCAAGATTCACTTATGGTCTAAATTCATATTTTAGAATCTCATGAGAATTCTATAATTAAACATAAATAATTCAAAAATATTCAATGTGGCTAAAAACGCAGTTCATGTGACTAAGGAGAAGAAGAAGGCGTGGAGGCGGGAGATTTAGGGTAGGCATGCAAAAATTAGAGTTTATAAAGGGTCTTCTACATGTATTAGTTCACATTTTTTCACAATCAGCCTACAAAACAATTACTTTCAACCTCCACCGCTGAGAAAACTAAGAGCGAAAATGCTAACTGAAGGTCACAAATCTGTTAAAAAACCGGCCTTGAGCCCAAATACCTCATAACCTAAAATATTCAGTCCATGTAGGTTTATATTTTAACAAAAATTCACCAATCTCATCCTCTCCCATTTTAGTACTTAGTTTTTTCACTTGTAAAAGATGCCTATCTCCTTCTAATACATTAAAATAATGTGAAATTACTAGGGAATTATACACATAACCAGTCAGGGGACTTCTGCTGCCATTTAGTTATCCTGGAGACTGGTGATTTTAAATGTAAAGTTCAGAAGTTGTTGAAAAGAAAATCTTATGCAGAGGGACAAACAACTATAACAGACAAAAAATAATTATGCTAATTGGTGGGAGGGGGACCAAAGACATGTGAGCCAGCTTCAGACTACAGTTTGAAAGTCACTAATTTCATCCAAATCCCTCATTTTTCAGGTGAGGAAACTGCAGTCCAGAGGGGTTTCTTGACCTGCCCAAGGACACACCACTATTTAGTGATACAAGCTCGGACTAAAACTGAGGTCCCCCGACTCCTGGTCCATAGTTCTTTCTACTATACCTCGAGGAACATACAAATAAACGCATATCATAATGAACTCACAAGACCTCCACAACCGTTTGTCACAGTGAACTTTGTCATGAGCTCTCTGCCTACGCTGAACCACACAGGGGCGCAGCACAGAGCTGGGCTCTGGAGTTCAAATACAGGCTCCATCACTTACCATTTTACCTTGGGCAAGTCCTGTCACCTCTCTGCCTCAGTTCCCTCATCTCTAACATAACTAAAAGTATGCCTCAGCTAGGCTATATAAAGTAACAAATGCAAAGCACTTAGGACAGGGCCTGGGGCATATTAAAGTACTCAGTTCATGTGAACAGTGATGATGATGATGATAATGAATCCAAGCAAAAGCACCACTTTTTAACATTTCACACAGGATTATCATTAAGCATGTTGTACAGTCTCAAAGAAAGAAGTTATTAGGAATAGTCTTTTGTGAAGACTAAGATAATATGAATAAAGTAAAATATATAGGATTCAGTCAGAAAACTACTCTAGCATTTAAAACAGGAAAAGGACATGTCAAGATTTTTTTTTAGTAATTTGTATTTGTTGGTATTTTACAGTTTATGATTTAAAGTCACATAATTTATGCCAATGTACTGCCTTGTGAATTCAATGAATACAGCATGTTTTCAGTAATTACCACACGCCATATGCCAGATAATATGCTATTTTCACATTCATTATCTTTATTTAACCTTCAATATCCATTAACTATTAGCCCGATATTATCAGCAGCAGAACTATTGTGCACAGACATGTGATAGACCCAGTCCAGAAAGACAGCATCATCATTTGCATCACCTATTAAATGGGAATGATGTGTTTGGATAAATAAATTGAGATAAAGTGTTTGGCACAGTGGATGAAACACATCAAGTGCCCAACAGAACACTGGTTCTCCCTTAGCACCAGGACATAGTTGTTTTGTGTAAAGAATACATTGTAACTAGACCAATGCAGCATCATTACAGTGACTTAAGAGTATTATTTATATTAAAAAAACTGCTTTCAGCTATATGATGTCATATTATACACCATGCTGTTACACAAAAATTACATTTTTTTGCAGATTTAGGGTCAGTCTTTATTGGAGGTGATAGGTAGACAAAATGAAATAAAACCAATTAAATATAAAAATGCTTGTAAAATAAGACAATCATTTATAAATGTAACTCTCCTTTGATGCTCACCAAAACCTTTTCAGGAGGTGGGATGGAGAGAACTACTCATTTCATTTTACTGATGGGGAAACTGAGGCTCAGAAAAGTGAACTATTTTAACTGAAATCACAAAGAAATTATGGCAGAAAGGAGAAAGGCTGCTTTGGGAACTCATTTTAAGTGCTCTTTCCACCAATTCACAGCGCATCTCAGAACATTAATCTCTCTCTGAGATCTATCATTCAATCAACTTAAGGCTACAGTAACTGATATTTATGAAGTGGCACCTAACATCATGTGGGTTAGTTACTTCCTTTGACTTATGAGCCCAGAAATAGGTGCTTCTGCTATCTTTGCTTTATAAATGAGGAGACTGAGGCTTCTTAGAAAGATGAAGTAACTTGCCCGAAATCACAGGGTTAGTAAGTAGCAAGTGAGGACTCAAACCAAGTGTGTCTGACTCTCAATAAATATTTTATCCACTACAGTACCAATTCAATTAATACAATAATGCATTTGGCTGGATGATTTTGCACTTAAGTGAACTATAAGCAAAAGCCTTCTTTTAACATTCTAATACACAGCAAGCAGATCTCTGACTTCACTATTCAACTTCACCATAAAATAAAACAGGTGTTTTTTTCAACATAAATAATCTTCTGATTTGACTGAGAGGGACTTTCTTTGCAGCCCACTACACCAAAAGATCTTTTTTCCCACCTCTCCAGAAAGAACAAAAAAAAAAAAAAAATCAAGCTACCCAAGATTTCCATCCAAAGCAAAAATCTTAAAATTACCAGTGGCTTAAGTGGACACGTCACTTGCTGGCCTTATGCTACATAACGCATCTAATTTTTCAGCACAAAGCTAATAACTTTGTCACTGTTTTAGAACAAGTATATTTCTGAGATTACAATATGATTAATCCTTCTTAAGCTGAGAATGATGCATTTCAACAATCCTAGAAGTATCGTGACCACATTATGTGGTCTCAACTGGGCCATTATTGATAGTGAAAGGGGCTGTGTTAATAATGATGCTGAGACAATCAGGCTTCACATCATGACTCTGCCAGTTATGACTTAATTCATGAGCTTTAAGTTATTCTAGATCTAACAATTGCCTTCAGCCTTGAGACCAAGGAGACCATTTTACAGGCATCAGGCCAGAGTTAAGGGTGCTATCTATAAAGTTTTTTTAAAGTTTTATTTTCAGGGGCTGGGGATGAGGCTCAGTGGTAGAGCATACACTTAGCAGATGCAAGTCCTGGGTTCAATCCCTAGCACCACAATTTTTTTTTCAAGTTTGACTTTATAAACTTGCTTTAAAAAGAAAATGAAACACATATTTCAAAGAAAGTAATCTTGTAAAACACCTATCACCAAATTTCATTTATTCTTCAGAAGTATTTTGGGGTTTTTGTTTTTTGTGATGCTGGGGATTGAATTCAGAGCCTCATGCATGCTAAGCAACTCTACCACTAGGCCACATGCCTAGACCCAGACATTTTGAATACAGATAACAAAACTTCTAAAATGTCCCAATGCAAGCTGGGCGTGGTGGCCCACGCTTTTAATCCCAGTACTTGGGAGGCTGAGATAGGAGGATCCACAGTTTTGAGGCCAGCCTCCGCTACTTAGTAAGGCCCTCCACAACTTAGTGAGACCCTGTTTCAAAATAAAAAATAAAAAATAGGGCTGGGGGTGTAGTTTGGAGGTAGAACGCCCCTGGGTTCCATTCCCAGTACCAAAAAAAAAAAAAACAAAAAGTCCCAATGCTTACAGGTTACTACTATAATTTATCAAATTGCTTTTTTATAAAAAAGTTAAAACAAACAAAAAAAGCACCATTTTTCGGATGGGAAAAACTTCTAATAAGAATTGAAAAGTTTTCACTAACAACTAACCAAAATGATAAAGGATAGTAGAAACCCAAGATCACAATACAGTATAATAAGGATTAAAGAAAACTCTAGTTATAATTCCTTAAGACAATAAATGTTCCAACAACAGCTGGCTTCTCTGCTTTAAAACTCATCCAAATAAAAACTGGAAGGGCTCTCAAAATTGCAGACCTACGCTATCCCACGCAGTAGCCACTAGTCATATGTGGCTATTAAAATTACAGTTAATTTATTAATAAATAAAATTTAAAATTAAGTTCCTCAGTGGCTTTGCCCCATTTCAAGTACTCAAGAGTCACTTGTGCCCAGTAGCTACCATACTAGGACCACACAAATTAAATAACATTACAAAACATTTCCATCATGGCAGAAAGTTCCATTGGACAGTGCTCCTCTAGACCTAGGCACTCTGAGTATCAAGACAAGAAACTTGCACAATGAAGTGCATTCTGTTTTTGCAAAGTACTACCACGTAATTGTTCCTCCTGGTGAATCAAATTCAGCCTTTTTGGAATATTCCATAAGTTCCACCAGTTCTTCTTCAAAACACTTTTCAGAGATCTGCTCTTCACAGACACTAAGACTCCAAGTCTTCTCCTCCCAAATAAATATATACTTATTTCTGCAGGGTGTGGTGGCACACGCTGGTAATCCCAGTACTTGGGAAGTTGAGACAGGAGGATCACAGGTTTGAGGCCAGCCTCAGCAACTTGGTGAGACCCTGTTTCAAAAAAGGGGGGAAGGGCTGGGAAGGTAGAATGCCCCAGGGTTCAATTCCCAATACCGCAAAATAAATACTCATTTGTTTAGAATGACGTAAGGTTTCTATTACCGTCATGGAGGTATGCTACTTTATCCACGTGTACAGTAATTACAGTGTGTTCAGGATCGGCTCTGAGTGTCAGATATAACATTCCACTATCCCCATAAGTTCACTTTCACTTGTCATACCAAGCGTCCTGATTTTTAATTGAGAAAACGAGAATCACAGTCATTCTAAACATCTTAAAACACGGAAATCAAAAGTAATTACAGCTGCGGCATTGAGCGGTGCCTGTCACTGCTCTAAGATTGTCTCACATCGACCTCACAACTTTACACTAGGCTATCATGATCCCATTTTAGAGACCAGAACCCCAAGGTGTGTTAACACCGAGGGACCCCAGATGTGGGGGGACCCCAGAGAGAAGTCGACCTTTCCTCTTTCGGGATGCTACTCTTCCACTAACGCTGCCTAACTCTTCCTCGCCGTACCACATGGCAACCATGTCATTCTTTCCAGGACCCCCTCCCGGCGCGGCCGGAGGACCCCCGCACGGCGCCTCGGGGCACAGCGCGGCTGCACGGCCCCGGCTCGCCGCCCGCTGCCCGCGCCGCACGCCCCCCGCCGACGGGGAGGGGCCGGGAGTCGCCCGCGCTCGGCTGGGGGCCCGGGCGGACGCCGATCGCTCACGATCGGGGCCCCTGTCCGCTCCCCGCCTCCGCCGCCCCCCACGCCCCCTACAACCTCTGCTTTAATGCACTTGTAGGCACGGCGGCGCGTCCCGCGTGGAGACCGCGGGGGTGGAGACGGCGCGGGTTCTGCAGCTGCGGCCCGGGACCCGATTGGAAAGGGGCGGGGTGGGGGACCGAGAGTGTAGAAAGGGAAAAGGTGACTCGGCGGGACGGCGGGGGTGAGGGGGCAAGATGGCGTGAGCGCGACTCTGCGGGGCGGCGGTAGGCGAAACCGCGGAGGGAGCCAGACGGACGCCCCTGCCCCAGGCGGCAAGGCGCATGCGCGCTCCGCCTCCGGCCCCCAGAGCGACTTCCGCCACGCTCCCAGGCCGCGCGAGCTACTTCCGCCACGCTCCCAGGCCGCGCGAGCGACTTCCGCCACGCTCCCGGGCCGTGCGAGCTACTTCCGCCACGCTCCAGGGGGCGTGGCCTCGTGCGGGGCCCGGGGCGGGGCGCAGCGCGCAGCTGGGCTGGGAATCCGGACTGCACGCTGGGGTGTAGGGGAATGAGTGGGGATCCCTAAAGGAGTTGGGGGGTCTTAGCTGGATTGTGGTTCTAGAATAGTGAAGGGAAGCAGAAAGGCCCATACTTGAAAGGACCCCAATGCGGGAGTGTGCGCATAAAACACGAGCTCCTGAGGCCACCCCACCCCCTAGTCTGACCTTGAACAAAATCATTCCAGGGGCTGTGAGAGAGAATCTGCAATTAATTTTTTCCCCATTTCATTTTACTAAGCTCAGGCATTTAAAGACCAAGTCTTTCTTATGGACAAACCATGTTTATTTTTCCTGAGGATTTTGGCCGGTTCACTTTTAAATCTTGAGTAGACACACAGTATTAAACTGTATAGCCTGTCCTCTCATATCTCATTGTTACAGATGTATATCTTTAAATAATAAGGTCATAGCTGAGCATGGTGGCGCACGCTTATAATCCCAGTACTTGGGAGGCTGACACAGGAGGAGAGCAGGTGCTGGAGGCTGAGACAGGAGGATCGCAGATTCACTGGGGCCAGCCTCATCAATTTAGGCCCTCTGCAACTTAGTGAGACCCTATTTTAGTTTTTGTATTTTGAAACAGGGTTTCACTAAGCTGTGGAGAGCCTCACTAAATTGCTGAGGCTGACCTGGAGCCTGTGATCCTCCCAAGTACTGGGATTACAAGTGTGTGCCACCACTATTAAATATTTAATAGGGATTCAACTGTGAACCTTTAGCAAGTCTTTTCAAATATTACTGCTTCCGTTATTTTCTTGCCTATGAATATTTACATTCTGAAATAATCCCTCCTATTTGCTTATGTTGTTTAAAATAGTGACTGACTTGGTTATTTCCTCTGGATTGTAGTTGAGTCTTCTGTTAATTTTTTTTTGGTGTGTGTGTGTGTGTGTGTGTGTGTGTGTGTGTGCACACAAGTACTGGGAATTCTATCTCTGAGCTACACCCCCAGCACTTTTTATTTTTTTATTTTGAAACAGAGTCTTGCTAAATTACCACTGACTAGCCTCAAACCTAAGATCTTCCTGTCTCAGCCTCCCAAGTACTGGGATTACACGCATGTGTCACTGCAACTGGATGTGTTTGGTTCTCTTTAGTAGCTCCCAACACTTCAATGTTTGCCAAATATTTAAACTTCCAGAAGAATATTTAGGATGTGAAAGCTCAGCACAGTGATAAATCCATGCGTAATTCATGCTAGGCAAAGTGTGCAGTATAAGGGAAAGTAACAGAAAATTGTCCTAACTTCTTAAAAAGGAAGACTGGTTTATATACAATAGTTGAAAAGCTCTTTTGGGTGTGTTGCAAGAAAATAGTCAAGAGAAAAGGTATCATAGCAAAAGAAATGTAACTCCAAACAGATCAAGTTAATAAAAATTATGTTCAATGAATGTCACCATATATAGTAGTTCCTGCATAGGAGTTTCACCTTCATAGACGGAACCGGATTTGACTTAGTTTTTCTGAAGGGAGCACCTATCTTTTGACTGTCAGGTTACTGATGTTTAACCCCGTGTGATTATACATAACAGGAGTCAGTGGAGTAACACATGGAGGAAGAAAACTAAGTTAAGGCACTGGTACAGGGACCTGAAAAATTCACTCTTAAGAAATTGTGAATTGTACTGTTGGTAGAGATCTTAGCTTTGACGTCACAAGTTATCCTACTGCTCCTACTTCCTGTAATCTATGAAAATCCATTTTTCAGCCAGGTGTGGTGGCGCACGCTTGTAATCCCAGTACTTGGGAGGCTGAGACAGGAGGATCTGGGTTCGCGGCCAGCCTCAGCTACTTAGTGAGGCCTTTTGCAACTTAGTGAGACCCTGTTTCAAAATAAAGAACATAAAATAGGGCTGGGGGTGTAGCTCGGTGTTAGAATGCCCCTGGGTTCAATCCCCAGTACCTCAAAGAAAAAAAACAAAAAAGAAAATCCATTTTTCAAAATTTGATTTAGCCATGAAAGCACTGTCCACACGGGTACAGCAGGAGTATTTTTCCATTAGACTAATTTCAAATATGCTAAGCTAGTAGGCAATCTCAATTGTCACAAAGCTCAAAGGAGCTGTTGCTGAAGTTAAGATTTTGATGACTACCACCTCTCAGAAAAATAAATGATTACTAAAGTATGTGGGGAAAACACATCAGGACACCAACTGAACTCATCACGCCACAAAAATGTCTCCATCCCTCCGACAAAGTCACTAAAGGGAAATGAAGTGTTGTGAGTGTAGACGCTTACATTCCGCTGGCATGATGACCTTCACATAGACGCACCGAGGCAGAGGGAAAGTGCATGTATCTAAGTACAAAATGCCCATTGGCTGTGTGTGTGTGTGTGTGTGTGTGTGTGTGTGTGTGCGTGCGCGCACGCGTGCACGTGGTGCTGGGGATGAAACCCAGAAGCGTTCTACCTCGGAGCTACACCCTCAGCCCTATTTTTATTCTTTATTTTGAAACAGAGTCTCGCTAAGTTGCGGAGGGCCTCACTAAGTAGCTGAGGCTGGCCGCGAACCTGCGATCCTCCTAAGTACTGGGATTATAGTTGTGTGCCACCACGCCTGGCTGTGCCCATTGGCTTTTTAAAAATGATTAAGCTCTCAGGAGCCATGACAGAGATGCGACCACCTGTGATAAAGTGGTTTCTTCACTTGTTAATGTCATGGGGATGCTTTGCTCTAAGAAACCTGCGAATTCTTACTTTTGGGGATTCCATTACTCTTTTTATTTTGGGGGTACCGGGGTTGAAACCAGGGGCGTTTTACCTCCGAGCTACACCCCAGGCCCTATTTTTTTTTTTTTTTTT
>PVJS01005800.1:0-52589 GCA_004027185.1 Glis glis
GGTCGCGACTGGAGGATCCGGGTTCACGGCCAGCCTCAGCTCTCTCGCTCTCTCTCTCTTTCTCTCTCTCCCTGTCTCTCTCTCTCTCTCTCTCTCTCTACTTAGTGAGGCCCTCCGCAACTTCGTGAGACCCGGTTTCAAAAATAAAAATAGGGCCGGGGGCGTAGCGCGGAGGTAGAACGCCCCTGCGTTCAATCCCCGGTACCGCCAAAAAAAAAAAAAAACAAACAAAAAAAAAACAAAATAAAAAATAAAAAAGGGCTGGGGATGTAACTCAGAGGTATAATGCTCCTGGATGCAGTCCCTAGTACAGAAGAAGAAGGAAGAGGAGGAGGAGGAGGAGGAGGAGGAGGAAGAGGAAAAGGAGGAGAAGGAGGAGGAGGAGAAGAAGAAGAAGAAGAAGAAGAAGAAGAAGAAGAAGAAACAACTAGTAAATAATGGAAACTGGCTTTTATTTGCCTGAATGATTCCAAAGTCTCTGTTCCTAATGGTCATTCTGACTTGTCTTTGAAGGAAGTGCATCTACACACAGACCTCTCAGCATGGCTGGGGTAAGGAATAGGAAGCACATCCTGCAGGCCTGGGAAGCACAGGGGCCGGGGAAGCCTTACAGCAGAGGGACGATGACCTGAGCCCTGGGGAGGAGGAGTGGGATTTGCTGGGAAGGAGCGAGCAAGGCTGATATGGAGGCATGTGAGACACAGCATGTCCTGAAGGTGTGTGGAATTCAAGGGGTACAGCCCACAGGCATGTGTGCATGTGACTGTGTATGTGTGTGCACACATGAGTGTACGTGTATGCTCATGTGCATTGCACGGATCTGCAGTTGCACCCACAATCGAGCAGCATGAGAGAAGAGGTTGAACAGGACACTTCAGGACCACGGACTGGGCTTATTTTTGGCACCAGGAGCTTGGGCCTTGTTTTATGTCCAACACAGAGATAGCAAGATAATCTGCAAAGGGAAGGGACACTGTGTAGGAGTTAGAAACTTGACTCTGTGTTCCTTGCGACGGTTGGTTTAGAATGGACATGCTGCCACCTTTCCCAGTGAGGAGTGCCTAGTGGTTCTTATTCCAGCAAACTTAAGTATTCCCATGTAAAATATGCACTAAGCTTGGCTTCTTGGACCTCAAAACAAAATACATGAAAATCACACATGCGTGCCTTGTACTAGGGTAGTATATACATTTTTTAATTAGTAAGTATTGTATTATCTTCCTGGGGCTGCCCTAACAAATGACAACACACTGGGCATCTTAAAAAAAAAACAGAAATTTATTCTCTTACAGTTTAAAATCAAAGTTCTGACAAGACCATGCTTCCACTGAAGGCTTCAGGGAAGAATCCTTCTGGCCTCTTCCAGCTCCTGGTGGTAGCTGGCAACCCTGGGTTGGTAGGCGCATCCTTCCATTCTCTTCCTCTGTTGCTACAGGGTGTTTTCCCTACTTTATATGTCTGCCTCTGCATTGCCTTATGGGAAGAACACCAATCATTGGACTTAAGGCCCACCTTAATCCCGGTATGAATTCACCTTAACCAGTTACATCGGCAAAGACCCTATTTCTAAATAGGGTTCCCATTCTGAGTTCTGGTGGACATGGATTTTTGGACTGGATACTAGCCTACTTCAAGTATTAAACCCCATCTTAAAAATCAATATGGAGAGGATTAGTTCAAATGAACACATATTTTAAGTTGGCAGTCAAAAACAAATATAATCATATTAATAATGATCGATTCTTCATCCTTGGGATATTTTACCCCACAGTGTTTACATACATGTGCATGTGTGTGTTTCCTTTTCAATATCCAAGGATGTTTCTGATTCCAGTGTGGTAGTTTATGTCATAATCTGTCACTGTAATTCACAGAGCAGACACTTGCAGCCAAATTTTCTCAGGTTTCTGAACACAATTTTTCACAGCTACATTTTATGTCTTTTTCATCATGGCCTCATAAAGTACAGCTGCAATTACCAAGTGTATTTTTATGGAAGCTACATTTGAGCATGCAGTGCGTGCACAATCTTATATCATCTTGTCTGCAAAAATCAGAAGCAATCGTTGTGCAAAAAGGATATGACCAACACGAGAGAAGAAGGCTCTGGAAAAAAAATGCACCCCGCAGGAGAGACGATGAATGTTTAGGAAGCTGTAACTCTCAGTTAGGGAGCTGTTTCACTTTTAAGAGAGAACAGTGAAAAATTAATGAAACAAAGGCCCCCATAAATGATGCACACTGTTCATTGAGCAAGCATTGAGTAACAGGATAAAACTGGGGTCGGCTCAGGTGGTGAGAAGGAAGCCCACGTTGAGCTTTTGAGATATGCCCAGGGCTTCGTGGCTACCTCTGCAGCTTTCTGTAATGTGTTGGCTAATTACTTTCTGCAACTCAAGTTCCTCAGTGTCTGGAAGGGATGCTGCAGTCCAGCTTCCCATTAGCCTTGCAATTACTTCTCCTTCCTACCTGGAGAGCTCTGCCTTCTTGGAAGCTGCTGCTTGTCCATCTTGTGGCTGTTCACTAATCTCCCGGTCTCTCCCTTTCTTGCTGAAGACTATAGTGTCCTGCTTCAGGTATCTTTTGTACCCTATTCCTGCCACAAGTTCCAAGGATGACCCAGTCTTCCAACCTCCTCTTTGACCATAAATTTACCTTATTCATGTATGCTCCTAGCCACCCCATAAATTTTGCCACCCTCCCCAAACCACCATAAAGTCTGACCACCACCTCTCACCCTTTCAGCTCATTCCTCTATACTTTTATCTGAACACCACACAAAGATGGCTTTATCCCAAATGAATTCCTCATCATGAAGTATTTGAAATGGTTCAACAAATCATGGTATATCCATTTTGATCTTTCATTACACACCGTCTTTACTGATACAGAAAGGTGAAGAATATAAAAAAAGGCTGCATTTTAAGAAGTTAAGAATCCAAATGGTATGCTGATGATGGGTAATGAGTTTGCAGAAGAGAAGGATAAAAAAATGGTGCAGCAAAGCATCAGTGGTGTTTATATCTGGTTTTTAGAGGTAGCATTTTATGTGAATTGAAATAATCAAATTTAATTATACAGCAAGAAACATTAAAATGTTTGAATTCCGCAAGCATTTATTTGAGATTATTTCCTCTAAGGTGTCTGCTGGCACTAGAGATACAGAAATAAATAACAGTCACTTGGTTAGGGAAGCTCTCAGAGAGAGAGATGAAAATGTCTTATAAGTAAATCTAATTTATTTTTGTTTTAAGGTGTTAGCTTTGTGGAAGAAAGAGCAACTGTTAGGAAGCTGACCACATGTATGCATGCAGGGATTATGCAGGTAAGTGTGTATGCATGTACGCCTGTGTGTAATATTACCCGCAATCAAAGTTTGATTGTTTCATGAATAAAGTGTAAAGGCTTAAACTCTTGCTGTTTCAAATGGCATGTAAGTAATGTGGATTTTGGTATATGCGACAAAGCCGGGACTGGACACCTGATCTGGTCCCAATTTATCTGTGAAGAGCACCCATTGTAAATAGTGCCATTAGCAAGGAAAATGGTCAGCAGATGTTTCCTGTTTGTGTAGCTGCTCCCTGACAATTATCCTTCAACTCTATCAAGCAGCATACATGCATCTGTAAATTGGTGAAGGGGGGTCCACAGAGCAGAGTTAGATTCTTCTCATCCTGAGTGGGGGAAGTTCCCTCTGCTATCTGGGGAATATGGGGTGAGGTCTTAGAATGTCTTAACATGTTTTTACTCCAGAGGTAAACAGAAAAAAATCTCATTTTCAAACTATTTATAATTTTTATTGCATGTTTGTATTGAAACTTGAGTCATAGCTGGTCGTTTGAGGAAGGCGTGCCATTCTATTTTTAACATCCATGTCAAAAGTGTCCCTCTACTAAGAGAATGATTTGGGATATGATATGAATAACACTCATAGTAAGAAAGTGAAGGACTGGTATAAAGAAACAAAATGAAAATCTATAAGAAAAAAATGAAATGGAGAGAAGCCTGAAATTTGTACTTTTCTTTCTGGTTAATCATATTTATTTTAAATACCTCAGTGTAACCCTGGCCTGAATGTATATTTATGTGCAGGCTATTAATTCATGCTTTCCACAAATATTCATTGAGTAGCACACATGCGTGCATGTGCGCACACACACACACACACACACACACACACACTTACACACACACACAAGAAGAAATAAAGAAAAAATATGATTGTTAGGTGTCTCCTTAAGAATGCTGACCCAGCCATACGTGGTGACCCATGCCTGTAGTACTAGTTCTTGAGAAGATGAGACAGGAGGATTACAGATTTGAAGCCAGTCTTGGCAACTTAGTGAGAAGACTCTTAGCAACTAAGCAAGACCCTATTTCAAAATTTAAAAATAAAATGGGCCTGGCAGTGTAGCTTGGAGGTAGAATGTCCCTGGGTTCAATCCTCAGTACCTAATAAAAAAAATAATAATGTTGGCCCAAGGGAGAGAAGGTTCCATAAGTGTGGGGTTAAGCAGCCATGCTCAGGTAGAAAGGCATTCCTGGATGAGTGCACAGCTGCAGAGTGTTAGAGAGCACATTCCGCATAAAGAATTGCACCTGGTGGGACGGAGCCCAGAGCAGGAGGCATGGGCTCAGGGTTTCAGAGTGCATACCAAGGACCAAGCTGCCTGGAAGGATACCTTTTGTCCCTCTGCTCTGAACTGTGTGAACTAGGGCAGTTAACTTTTCATTCATAAGACTCCAAGTCATAATAATAATTATCACCTCAAAGAGTCATTGCAAGTCTAAGCTGAATTAATACATCTGAAATATGCAGTGTTATAGTTAGATATAAAATGTCCCCTAAAAGACTCATTTATTGATGTTTGGAGCTGATGTAATTGAGTCATGAGGGTTGTAATCCCAGCAGTGGATAAATCCATCGTCATGGATTTACTGGCCTGGGTGGTAAACCAGGCCAGTAGGGTGTCTGGAGGAGGTGGTCCCTGGGGGTGCAGCCTTGGAGATTACATATGGTTCCTCCTCCCTCTGCTGTCTCTCTCTTGCTTTTGGCCTCCAAGATGTGAGGAGCGCAGCCCATATGCTCTCCCTCTCTCCAACTCCCACCACCATGCTCTGAGATCCTCAGTCCCCAGCCTCACATGGACTGAAACCAAAACCATAAGAAAATAAACCTTTCTTCCTCTAAGTTACATGGTCAGGTCTTTAGATTATGGCTGTGAGAATGCTGATGGATACAAAAAAACTGTACCAGAAGTGGGGTTGCTGCTATATCTAATTCTGACTATGTGCAGTGTGACTCTTTGGAACTGGTTTTTGAGAGGAAATTGGAAGGGCCAGAATGTGGCTAGAAAGGTAGATGGTAAAGACTGTGCTCAGAAGATTTTGGATGGCAAAGAGGACTCCATAGGGAAACAGAGTAAAGGCCAAGTTTGTTACACTTTGGCAAAGAACTTATCCGCATTTTGCCCATGTCTTGAAACTTTGTGTGGGGCTGGATTTAAAGATAATGGGCTAAGTAAGCTGGCAAAGGAAATCTCAAAACAGCAAAATATCCAAACTGCATTATGGATATTGATGTCAGCATTCAGCGAACTGTACACTGAATTTTGGGACTGGAAAGTAAAGCAGAGATTTGCAATTTGGCTGGAAAGGCACGTGTAAAGCTGGGGCTCAGAGAGATGATGTCATGGAAGGAAGTAAGAGGGCTGAAAGGAAGGAGGAAGCAATGGCCATGATGGAGGCGGGGCCAGCGTTGTCTATGATGGAGGCCATAGATGGAGTTGGGGCCACGGGTGGCCCAGGTAGATTTGAGGCCAATGGCTGCCTGTATGGAATGGACCCAGGGTCTGTGATTAAAAAGGCCCAAGTGGCAATGATTAAGGAGGGCATAGCTACCTTTTCTGTTGGCGGGTTATCTAGGAGCCCAGATAATGCTGGCTTTTCTAGAAAAAGGGGTCCATTGAGGCTACCCCCCCCAATTTAAAAGGAAGGACTGGGAAGCCAGGCAACATGGGACAGAGTTGGGATCCCTGCAAGTAGGCACAAATAGGGCACTTTGTGAAGCTGTGAAGGTGAAGCTAAGGTTGCAAGAAAAATCCCTGAGATTTAGAAATGCCAGAAACATGGAATGACTGCAAGGAAAGGCTGCTAGCTGTGAGCCATGGAGCAGCCCGGAAGAGGCAGTAAACCACCCATTGAAATCAGCTAGGCCAAGGGGGTGCTGCCAAGGCCCCTTGGGGATCACGTCTCACCGCCATGTGCCCTGGATGCCAGAATGGAGCTGCAAGATCTAATGCTTTCCCAGCCAGATTTCATTATTCTTTTGGTCCCATCTCTTCTTTCTATGGTCCTATTCCTCCCTTTGGGCATGCAAATGTTTACTCTTTGCCATTGTATATTGGATGCATGTAAGTTGCTTTTTATTTTGATCTTCATTGTCTTTTACAATGATAATGTAATTCAAGAGTTTACCTTGAATCTCAGAGGAGATTTTGGTCGTTGGGGACTGTTCAGCAATGCTGGAACTGTTAAGACTGTGGGAGCTCTTGCAGAGGACTAATGCATTTTGCATTCTGAGTTGAGCATGAGCTCTTTAGGGGCCAGGGGCAGAATGCTATAGTTAGATATAAAATGTCCCCTAAAGATCTCATTTATTAATGCTTGGCGCTGATGTAATTGATCCATGAGGGTTGTAATCCCAGCAGTGGATAAATCCATTGTAATGGATTTATCTGGGTTGTGAACCAGGCCCATAGGGTGTGGCTGGAGGTGGGTAACTGGGGGTGCGGCCTTGGGGATTATATATATAGTTAATCTCTCTCTCTCTCTTTTGCTTCTGGCCTCTATGATGTGAGGAGCACAGCCCATGTGCTCTCTCCCTCTCTCCGCCTCCTGCCGCCATGCCCTGAGATCCATGGTCCCCCAGCCTCACATGGACTGAACCCGAAACCATAAGAAAATAAGTCTTCCTTCCTCTAAGTTACATGGTCAGTTCTTTAGATTATAGCTGTGAGAATGCTGACAGATACATGTAGATCACATGTCAGCATCCAGATCTCCTTTCCTAGGACAGAGAATGTTAAGAGATGAGACTTCCTAGGAAGGAATTCATGAGGGACCCAGCCTGCTATCTTACTAGCTTTGAATGTCTCCCTTGAAGTAATGAGGAAACTTTGAGAGATTTTAAGAAGAGATTTAAGAACATCTTTGTGTTTTTGAAACATTAGTCACACTGTCATAATACGCAGAATTGAAGCGACTTTGATCAGGCGTGTGTCTTGACTTTTTGCTAACAGGGTATCACTCAAAAGTGCTGGCGATATTTCTATTGCTTGTGATCACTGATCAGATAGCTCTCTTGGTGTCATGCTAAGTGACCTCTGAATTCTCAAAATTCAAAAGTCCTGCAAGCAGAAATAACACAGTTTGGCAAACGGGATAGCAGCAGGATTTACTCATTAAACATTCACTCAATTTCTTCATTTTCTTGGTGCTCAGTGTTTGACCTGTGTTAATCTGCTGTGCGGTAGGTGTGATTAGCCTTATTTTATAAGGATGGCCTCAAGGTAGTGTCATATTTAAGCACCTGGATCCAAAGCTACACTGTGGGTACAGATCCAGCCCCCACCAAGCAGCTTTGTGATTATGGGCAGGCTCCCAACCTGCAGGTGCCCAATTTCCCCATCTGTGATGTGGCCATCATAACCATGCCTGTACCACATGTGAGTATGAGGGTTTCACAAGCTGATACAACTAGCATGGAGGCTTTGCACACAGGACCATATTGTGGGCTTCCTGATCATCATTACTGTGCAGTACCTGTAGCTCCAGGGGTTAAGTACACGGTGACATTCACTCAGCTATATGTGCTAGTGGTAGAACTTGGAACTCTGACCTCATTCCGAAGCCCATTCCCCTTCTGTCAGTCACTGAGAGCTCAAATATGGGCGAAGTACTCATGAAAAGCTTTGAAACCAGCTGCCTGTTGGCTTCCTAAGGATGTAATTACGGAAATGAGAGAATTAAGTGAGCTTCCAAATCTTAGCGATGGTCATACTCTGTAAGGGGATTCTGCTAGTTGTCTTCTCCCCTGGTAGTCTGTAAGAGTAAGATGAATGTCTGCCTGAGATTTTATTAAGAGGAGAATCAGAAAAAAAAAAAAAAACGAATCTCCAGCATTGGGTGGATGGAGGTAAAGGATAATATTAGATTGACATGCCTTATACCAGTGGGGGTGCTAATTCTCCAGCACAATAAGATGAAGTAGGCTACATATAATATTTTGGAAAGATGTTGAATTAAAAAAAGGGGAAAGAAAAATATTTTCTATTTATGTGGAAGGAAAAAAAAATTTGGAGTTTCCCCCAGGTATAAAAATCAATTATTTTCCTGAGAATTATGACCAAACTCATCAAAAAAGTATCTTAAATATCAAAGTATAGAACAAGCAACCTTTACTTAATTTATTTTTTTCTCTGCCTGCCTCTTCTGCCTCCATGCCAACACACACGCGCACACACACACACACACACACACACACGCACACACACACGTGCACATGAGGGACTCAAGCACAAACACAATTGGTAGAGAACTCTTAGACTCAGGCCCATAATTATCACCAGTAAGCTAATTTTTTTTTCCCGTAATTAAAGGCTTGAAGGTCAGGAGAACCAGAACAAATGCAGCCAATGTGCTCGGAAGAAGACAGTCTCGCCAGGGCTTTGAATGTCAAGGACTCTGTATCTGGCTAAATGAACTTCAGGTTTTGTGAGACAGAGGCAGATAAAGCCGTGCTTTTGCCGCAAAGTGAGTGTCTTCATTTTGAAAGCTTCAAAGGGGGAATATTAGGTGCTTTAAAAACTTCTTTGTTCTCTTCTAAGGAAATAATTATGGCACAATTTATCCTAATTCCGATTTTAAGCCTTGATTAGAGATGTGCAATCTTACCTTCAAATAAAATATATAATTTTCTGCAGTGCATGCATTCATTCACCCATTCTTCTTTCTAAATTACAGCAAATTGCTCCAATTTCAGTTCGTTGTAGTGTGCATTTAGGCCACTCAGAAGCCAGCCTGCTCCTTCACCTATGCGCGTCATGCAATCACTAATAGGATGTCATTTTAATCAAGAGTGGTGAATTCTGTCATTTGGCATGCCCACTTCCCACAAGAAGGCTGTGCGGCCATAAGAAGGAGATAGAAAAGTAGCTGTCTCCTGCAGGCTTCCCAGCGGGCAGTTCTAGATCCTTAGAATTTGCCCGTGGCTTTCTAGAGATCGTCCTGTTTAACTCTGCTTGTAACAGCTTTTTACTCAATAATGCCATATTACATCTGACTCAAGTCCACACATGTTTGGCGCCTTTGAAGAGCAGAGAACTGCTCTTGGTACTTGGAGAAGCAAGTTGGAAGGCCAGATGGAGACAGGGAAGATGCTGGCCACACCTGTCATGTGCTGTGGAGGAGAGGGGAGAGAGGAAGTCCCTCCTGGACCTGTCACAAGAGCACAGCATGCTTTCACTACCTATTTATTTACTATGACAAACTCAAGTAGCAGGTACAATTATTACTGCGTCCATCTTAGGGATGAGGAAACAGGCTAGTTAACTATGGACACATAGTCAATCACTAATTTGAACTAGAATTTGAATTTGAACTCAGGCCTAGAATTTGAACTCAGAACTCTGAACTTAAAACCCACAGATATAACTACCCGACTATCAGAAAGAAGACTAAATAATTGATTACTGCCAAGTCCAATAGTAATTAGTAGTGGAGCTGGAAACTAAACACAATCAGCCCCAATGTGAAACCCTTCCTGGTTTCCTGTTCTGCAAGGGTCTCAGGTTTATACTTGAAAATGGTTATTTCTTTTCTTGTTGTCATTGTCTAGGTAGATGGAAGGATTTGTTCATTTTAGTGATGAGAACTCTGTTGCTTACAAGCATAATTACTCAACGGATCCTTTTCAGCTACACAGTGCTAATTCATTTGTGTAGTTTTACTGTATGCATAGTAGGTTACCATGGCTTAAAATTCCAAAGGCATGAACTTGTAGATCAAGGAGCTTCTCTTTCTCTTCTCTTCCCAATCCCTTCGCAGCCACCTATTACTCCTTGCAGGGATTGGGAAGAGAGGGAGAAACTTCACTGTCTACAATTTCATGCTTTTGGAATTTGAAGCCAAATTTCATTCACTGTGGTATGGATAGAAATTAGGAAATTACCCTCTTCAAAGGACACACCACTCTGCCCTCCCCCAGCCAGGTATGAGACAGTGGTGTTTCCTCACCATCTTGGTAACACGTGGCACTAAACTCTAAGGTCTTTGCCAATCCAACTGATGAACATGACATTTGAGCCGTTTTAATTTGATGTCTTTCATTATGAGAGTTGAAACTTCTCTTCATATGTTAAAACTCACTTTTTGAATTATTCACCCATATTTCTATCACTTTGTGGACATTTTTCCTATTGCTTTGCAGAAGTTCTGTTTATATTAGTCATATTAACCTTGTACTATTTTTTGCATTTTCAGAGTCTGATTTTTTTCTTCATTGAGAAAGAAATGTTTATGCAGCTATAAGTCATTTGTGACTTCTGGGTTTTGTGTCACATAGAAAAGTTTTGTTGCTCTGTGTTGTTGTAAAGAGGTCTGTCACAGGTTCTCTTAAATATACCTACAGTTTAAGTTTTGCCTTTAAATAATGGATCCATTTGGAGTTTATTGTGTTGTGAGCTGTGAGGTAGGGATCTAGTTGATTTCTCCCTCAGATAACTACTTAGTTGAGTTAAACTATTTTCATCTTTCTTAAATAATATGCTTCTTTTTATAAAAAAGAAGATTCTAGCTGGGTGTGGTGGCACACACTTGTAATCCCAGTACTTGGGAGGCTGAGACAGGAGGATCACAGGTTCGCAGCCAGCCTCAGCTACTTAGTGAAATCCTCCGCAAGTTAGCAAGACCCTGTTTCAAAATAAAAATAAAAAGTAGGGCTGGGGGTGTAGCTCAGAGGTAGAATGCCTCAGAGGTACAATCCTGAGTACCAAAATATAAATAAATAAATAAATACATTTTATTTAATATATATATATATATATATATATATATATATATATATATATCTCCCTACAGATTTGATGTGACACCTTTTTCACGTACTAGATGCCTTTATTTATTTAGAGCTATTTCAAAACTTTCTACTTTTTACATCGGTTTTGCCAATTCAAGTACCACTAAAGCACTTTTTTATTTCTCTTAACTTTATGACATGTTTGAAAGCTGATGGAATTATACCTGCTTAGGTTGCTATAATGAAATATCATAGACTAGGTGTCTTGACTGACAGACATTTATTTTTCGTAGTTGGAGCGTGTGGGAAATCCAAGATCAAGTGCTGACTGAATTGATGGTGGGTTCACTTGTGATCAGCTGCCTGCCTCTAGGTTCTCACCTGGCAGAAAGTGTGAGAGAGAGATTCAGTCTCTTCCTCTTCCTGGAAGGACACTAATCCCTTCATAGGTGCCCCACCCTCATGACCTCTAACCCTCATGATCTAAACTCAAAACCTCCCTAAATTCTCACCTCCTGATACATCCCATTTGAGGTTGGGGTTTCAACATGTGGCTTTTGAAGGATACAAACGTTCCCTTGATAACAAAATAGTTTCAATATGGCTTTATTAGTTTCTGTCCTTTGACCAGCACTGCTCTTGTCTTTGTTAACCCCTTTCTCCTGCATTCCTTCTTTTGTGAGAAAACTATTATCCTGTCTCATGGATTGCAAGCATTATTAGTTAACTTATGTTTCCTATCATTTTGTTAATGCTTGCCTTTCACATTATTTGTTTTCACTGGACTCTTTATCTGTAGTATAAAACAGAGGCACTGTAGTGTTTAACATGCTTCTATCCCAGAAATTTTTTTAATTCAATTGCACATTCTTTCTGACGTAGCAGTATTTCCCCATCCAGGAGCTAAATGCATTGTTTGGGTTTGGCCCTATCCTGTCTAGTGGTTTCATTGCATTGTAATCAGAGAATTTGAGACTGAAACACATTTCAGTGCTGGGATGTGTTGGGGTGTGTAAGTGTGTGTGATTGTGATGGGTTTTGAGTTAATTTTTGTAAACCGTCTATGCCACTTGAAATAAATACTTCTCTGCCTTTAGTGTACAGGGTTTGATATGTTAGGTTTACTTTTTATTTAAATCTTCCACATTCTTAAATTTTTTGTTTGACAAGAAAACATCTGTATAAAAGTCTACTCGACCAGTGCTGTGTGTATGTATGTTCCTATCACTCTGAACTTCTTTACGATGTGTAATTGCAATGCACCAATAAAAGTTTATTTTAAAATGCTACATCTCTATTGTTTACAATTTGATGTGTTTCTACTTCTGTATCTACAGTATTTTTGCAGAATATATCTATGTATAATATGTGTATATATAAATGCTGCTTTTGCTGCACAAATACTCATAGTGCTATAATTTTATTTTGAACTATAATCTACACTTACATAGAAAATACTTATTATTATAATATGATTTATATATCCTATGATTTTCGGTTTATATTTAAAGCTGATTGCAACATATCAATCTGCTCTACTTTTATTTGAAATTTCTGTCTATAACTGTTTTAGCTTTCCATTACTATAACGAAACACCTGCGGTAATCAACTTATAAAGAGGAAAGGTTTTTGTTGGCTCACATGTGTGGAGACTAGTTCACAAGCAGTTGTCTCTGTTGACAACACATCATGGCAGGAGTGTGTGGCAGCTCAAACAAAATGACCAGGAGCCAAGGGGAGAGAGGAAGGGGTGGTATCCCACAATCCACATGGAGGGCACTTCCACAATGACCCAAAGGCTTCCCACTAGGTCCCACCTTTTAAAGTTTCCACTACCTCCCAATAGCACTACCTCCCCAAGCCGTCAACACGTGGGTTTATGGGGACATTTCAGGTCTACACTATAGCAATAATATTCTCTCTTTTTTATATTTTCATGTATTCATAATTATTTGCTTCAGTAGTATTTAATAAATGGAGACTACACTGGGGATTTACTTATTTGTCAGCTCGGGAGTTGGCTTGTTGTTTTTCTTTATTTTCGATAGGTGAACTTAACTTGTAAACATTATTCACTTGTTACTCTGGCTCACACATATGGTTTTTTAAGGTTTATTAATTAATTAACTAATTAATTAATGTATTCATTTATTTTGTACTAGAGATTGAACACAGGGGCATTTTATCTCCAAGCTAAACTCCCAGCCTTTTTTGTTTTTTTTTATTTTGAAACAGAGTCTCACTAAGTAGCTGAGGGCATCACTAAGTTGCTGAGGCTGGCCTTGAACCTGCCATCCTCCTATCTCAGCCTCCCAAGTATTGGGATTACAGGTGTGCTCTACCACACCTGACCACACATATGGTTTTAATTTTCTCATCATTGTCTTATATTATACTTTCTTATTTTAAAGGTGTGGTTAATCTCTTTCACCCATGCCTTTGTCAATGAATATAAAATGTTCTGTGACATAGCCATAATTTCTACAATTTATTTTACTCTTATTCCTATAGAACCAGCTCCCCCCACAACTAACTCATTACTAGTTGAGGTCTTTTTTTCTAGTGGTTGCCAAAATGGACTAATAGGAACAATTTCTTTGTTCTTGCACACCTATTTTGTCACCTTTTCATTGAATGCAGGGAACGACTGAGTAACATTTCTTGGACTACATGTTATTTCCTTAGGTGATCTTTGCTTGCTCTTGAACTGTCTTCCGGCATTGAGAGGTGAAGCAGAGAAGAGTCCAGTGTTAGGTTTTCGTTATAAGCGACTTTTCCAGGATGCTTGAAGTTATCCTCACTTCATTTCCAGCAACTCTATTAGCTCCCATATCAGGGTCGACTGTGGCTTATTCTTAGTGTTCTCAGAGATATGTGGCATCAAGGATTTTATTTTTTCTTTCAATTTCAGGAAAGTTGATGCACTAGCCACTTCCTCCTTCACAGGTTACAGTTGTGCATATCTCATCTCCTGAAACTCCCATTTTCCATCTAACCCTTCACTGCCCAAATAGGGCAGCAACTTGGGCTATTTAAATTTAATTTCAAACTAGCTAAACTGTAGTTCCTTTACCAAACTTGCTTTCTCTTCTTTTATTGCATATATGTGAGGCATACAATATGATGTTTGATATGTTAGACCATATTGAAATGATGACTAGAGATAAGAAAACTAAAATACTGATCATTCCATTGTTATCTTTGGTGTGTGTGTGTAGTTAGAGCACCAAAAGTCTTAGCAAATTTTTAATATAGAATACAACATCATGAATCTTGTTTTCATTGCTCATATCCTACATATCTGCAACTCTGTACCCTTAAACTTATATCCCCCCTTCCTCCCCAGTGTCCCTAGTAAGTACCATTTCACTGTGTTTTATACAATGTGGGGCTTTCCTCCTTCCTTCCTTCCTTCCTTCCTTCCTTCCTTCCTTCCTTTTTTGCATTTAGATTTCATGTACAGGTGAGATCATGTAGCATTTTTCTTTCTGCAACTGGCCGTGTTGTCACAAACGGAGGATCTCCATCTCTCTGAGGCTGACCGCCATCCATCTGTGCACCAGTAGTCATGTGTGTCTGGAGGATTCTGCAGGACAGAGCACTCTTGGGGCAGTTCCATCAGCATGGAAATTTCTATTGGATAGTGCCAAATATCCATTGGGAGTTTTTATACCTTTATGTTTTACTTTTATTTTTTACTTTGTCATGTCTACCCTCAACAATCACTATCATATTTTCAACCAAGTGAATTATATATCTGAAGACCTGAAAATTTAACAAAGTGGTGTGTGTGTGTGTGTGTGTGTGTGTGTGTGTGTGTGTATGAAAAGTTCCAAGTGATTGTAGAGAAAATAACTCTTCATAGGACTGTTGATGGAAAAGGTACCTTTGCAATAATCTCTTGCTTTTACCTTTGGGATTTCTGTCTTTTGTGAAATGATATGCCCAAGAATGTCTCCATGAAGATTATGACTTATAAAGTAATTTGCATTTGTCCCTGGGGGCCCAGCTGTGCGTGCATGCGTGTGTGCGTGCGTGCGTGTGTGTGTGTGTATGTTTCTTCACATTACATGTAGTCCTTTTGTTTGATTACACCTTCTTTTCTCGTTTGTTTCCTTTTAGTATCAGGTTAGGATTTTCTATCAGTCACTTCTTAGTTTGAGTGACTGTGGAAGATTGTTCTTTTAAGTCTGTTTTACACATGGGAAATAAATCACTTACAGGGCCAATGTGTCCATTTGCTATCTGTATACCATGGAACACGTTGAAACCTCAATCACAGAACACTGAGGGGGGATTTATAATAATGCCTATAACCTTCTGCAACAGTTGAAGAAGGAAAACAGGTCCAGCACAGTGAGCTTCAGTTGGCACACACCTACCATGCAACTATGATGGGCCAAGCCCTGTGTCCAGGTAGAAAGATGAGTGAAGTGGTCACTGAACTTGACAACCCAAAGTCTTTAGGGGAAGCTAAAGCTAATGTGGGGATCTAGTCCTCAGGGTTTCTCTTAGAGTTCTGAGTGGGCTGCAGCAAAGGAGCGTGTGACATCCATTCCTGAGCAGGAAGCTTGGTCTCTGCAAGGTTGGCAAATGCCCACAGCCTCTGCAAGGTTGGCACATGCCCACAGCCATTACTCTTGGCTTAGATGTCCTGGAAGTCTCTCCTACCTGGTTCAACGTGACCCTGAAATGCTCATGGAATGGCAGTGCCTTTCCCCTACTACACAATATTTGCATGATAAAGTTTACATACAATTCATTCATGTGAACCTCTCATTTCCTAGAAAATTGCCCGCTGCATTTCAAGGAGATACCAAAACTCCTCTAAGACACACGCTGCCTGGTATTTCTGGGAACTAATGTGAATAAGTGAACCTCAAGGAGAAGCAGTGATCCCAGTGCCAGTTTTATAACCAGCCTATTCTCCAGTGTAGATGGACAATGGATGGCATCTGGAATTTAGAGCTGAGCTGTGGAGTTCTCCTCAAGTGACAGCATATTATGCTCACTGTATTAATGATAATGGCTACTATTTATAGGAAGCTGAAGATAAATGGTTGTCATTTATTTTGTGTCTATTTCTAGCCATCCAATTATCTAGATTGTCTTACTGATATGGGCTGAATGTTTGTACCTCTAACCTCCAATTCCTATGTTGAAATCCTACCTCTGGAGGTGATAGAATTGTGATGTGGGGTTTTGGGGAGGTGCTTAGGTCATGAGGGTGGGGCCTTTCTGAAGGATGTTGGTGGCCTCAGAAAAGAGGTCTGAAAAATGTCCCCTGTGGGTGCACATTGAGAAGACAGCCATCAGTAAACCAGGAAGAAGCCGGGCATGGTGGTGCATGCTTGTAATCCCAGTACTTGGGAGGCTGAGACATGAGGATCACAGGTTCGTGGCCAGCCTCAGCTGCTTAGTGAGGCCCTCCACAACATAGTGAGACCCTGTTTCAAAATAAACAATAAAAAATAGGGCTGGGGGTATAGCCAGGAGGTATAATGCCCCTCGATTCAATCCCTGGTATGGCAAAAAATAAATAAATAAAAATAAACCAGGAAGAGAACTCTCAGGACACATCCTTACCTTGGAGTCTCACCCTCCAGCACTGGAGGAATCAATTTCTATTGTGAATGAACCACCTATCTACTGTATTTTCTTTTTCTTTTTTGTGTATGTGGTACTGAGGATTGAACCCAGGGACTTCTACCTCTGAGCTACACCCCCAGCCCTATTTTGTTTTTATTTCGAAACAGGGTCTTGCTAGGTCAATGAGTCTCACTAATGGCTGAGGCTGTCCTTGAACCTATGATCCTCCTGTCTCAGCCTCCCAAGTACTGGGATTACAGGTGTGCACCACCACGTCTGGTCTTTGGTATTTTCTTATAGCAGCTGGAATGGACCAAGACATGGACTTTATTTAATAGATGAAGAAACTGAAGGTCCAGAAAATCAAGACTTATCCAAGGTCAACAATTTGCATTTAAAATATGTGTCTCTGCCTCCAGTCCATCCTTGTATATGTGGGAACTTCTGAGGCCACCTTGGATGTTTTCAGGCCTTAAACTTTCCCTGTCCATGTTGTGTCTTCTGAAAAAAGCACACATCATGTTAGCAAAAATGTCTCCCATTTCTCCTTCGATATCGTTCCCTATGGTCAAATGTGGAGTGGAAGGTTAATTGGAAAAAATTCAGAAGATTCAGGTCCCGGTTGTGCGCTGGTCACTCTGTGTAGACATGTGTGTAACTGGTTTAACCTTGCAGAGCAAGCATCTCTGGGCGTGAAGTGAGGGTATTGGGTTTCGTGAGCTCATACCTTCCTCAGAGCCCCAAACTCTCTATAAATCCATAATTCCATGTTACTTAATCCTACAAGGCCATGCTTAATAAAACAAAATAATCCATACCAAAGGCCTATTGCTATATGAAAAAGCTCCCCACATTTGGGAGAGTTTCCTATGACCTGCATAGCTGGGATCATCAAAAAGGCCAATCTGAGAGGTAGGAGCTCATTCCAGGATCCCTCTTCTCATACCATGATCTCCTGGGCGACTCCCGCTCTATCTTCTGTGATGCTGATATTACAGTTATCCATTTGTATCATGTCCCTTGCTAGAACCATTTGAGTGCTGTCTTAATAAATTTAAACAAACATCTTTGCTTCCCTAGAATACATGCTACCCACAGAAATTCAGTAACACAATGCAGATTAAATAGATGCACCCAAGTCAACATTTTCAGTGCTGATATAACTTGGAGTTTCCAAATTTATCAGCATAGTATTTACCCTCCCAGAAACAACAGTATGGTGGCAGAGACAAGTATTTATGTCATTCATCAGAACACAAAGTAGTAAGTAAACTCTTAGCAACATGAAGCCCATATCTGGGGGACAGGGAGGAGGTGCTGCTGAGCAAGCCCTCCACATGCACCTTTATCTGGAGGGCCACCTCCAAGCTCAGTTTACAAATCCATGTTCAGTGTGGGGTTTTTCTTTGGTCCCATTGTGATAGCCCACTTTTTTTTCTTAGTACATTCCTATGTACTGAACACGAGCCTTCTTCTATTCCTCAGTGGGTGTTATAGTTAGATATAAAATGCCCTCCAAAGAGCTCATTTGTTAATGTTTGGATTTGATGTAATGGAGTCATGAGGGTTGTAATCCCAGCAGTGGATAAATCCATTGTCATGGATTTATCTGGGTGGTGGCCTGGGCCAGTAGGGTGTGTGGCTGGAGGGGGTGGATCCCTGGGGGTGCATGCTTGGGGATATGATATATGGTTCCTCCTCCCCTTGCTCTCTCTGGCTCCCGGCCTCCATGATGTGAGGAGCACAGCCCATGTGTTCCTCTCTCCACCTCCTCCTGCCGCCATGCCCTGGAATCCACAGTCCCCGGCCTCACATGGACTGAACCTGAAAGAAAATAAGTCGTCTTTCCTCTAAGTTACGTGGTCAGGTCTTTAGAATATGGCTGTAGGAATGCTGACCAGAACAGTGGGCTCTCGTTAACCATGAGGTTTATTTAGTTTGGGCTCCAGAGCCTCCCCCATGCACACATCCAAGCCCTAGACTTGGGTCCCCCAATCACCTGAGAGAAGAGGTTAATCTGAACGTAGGGCTTGAAAGAACTCCTCTGAATCTGACTGCCCAGCGTCTCCACTCCCTGCAGCCCTGAGCAAGATCTGTGCTTCTGTTTCTTCGTCTGTGACACTAAGGCCGCTTCGCCCCTGGAATGAAGGTAGAGGTGAGGTGAGCCAGACGTGTACTGTGCCTGGGACAACACCTGGCCCTTAGTGACTACTAAGCACATGGTAGGTACTGTCGGGAAAAGAAGTATAGGAGGAAATTTTGGACCAGGAGGAATGTTGAGATTTAAGGGCAATGCTGCTGGAAGCTTGGAAAAGAGAACCCATAAAGAAAAGGAAGAGTCCACACTAGAAGGAAAAAGAATGAAGGGCAGAGGCCTGGTCGTTGAGGGAATGACACGTTTCAGGAAGAAGGAAGGAAATGTTCCCGTGACAGTAAGAGTTGGTGCAATGCTATCGATCAGATAAAGACTGAAATAGGCCCCTGGTGGGAGGCCCGGAGAGGATGCTGGTGGCTACGGCAGGAAGAATTCAGCCGGGGAGCTGGGCCCAGCAGCCACGTGGCTTCGTTCACAGAGAGGAAAGATTCATCTATGTGCTTAGAGTTTGAATTGGAAGGGGTGGAACGAAGATGGTTGGTAGTGAAAAGAAAATAAATATTCCAGACAGGGTTTCTCTAAAGAGAAGAAACGTATTGCCGCAGAGTTCCGAGAGAGAGAGACCAGTGGTCTGTTGCAAACTTGGTCTTCTTCTCCAGCTGGCCCTGCTGGAGGCCTCTGATCTGGACTAAAAGTAGGCAGGTGTGAATTCAGAGTCCACACACTCTTAGCGTTAAGATCTAGCATCTACCTGTTAATTTATTAATTCCATTATTTGAAATGTATTTCTGAGTGCCTATCCTGTGATTGACTTTATTCTAAGGACCAAAGAAACATCTGTAAAAACCAGAACAAAGCCTCAAAGCAAATATTCCTGGCTAAACTAGGATCAACATAAATACCAAAATGAACAAAATTCCCAAATCAGTAATCAGACACATTTTAGAAATTTGGACGCTGTCTGGCAAGCTCTGTGATATATGTAAGTACCTGGTGCTTCATTAAATTTTTTGTTTTTGGTACTGGGGATTGAATGCAGGGGCATTCTACCTCTGAGCTACACCCCCAGACCTTGTTATTTCTATTTTGAAACAAGGTCTTGCTAAGTTGCTGAGTCTCACTAAGTTGCTGAGGCTGGCTTTGAACCCGAGATCCTTCTGTCTCAACCTCCCAAGTACTAGGATTACAGGTGTGTACCATCACACCCTGTCAGACTCTTTCCTAAAAAAAAAAAAAAAAATCTATAGCCAGGTATGGTGGCACATGCCTGTAATTCAGTACTTAAGTGATAGAGACAGAGACAGGATGGATCGCAGATTAGAGGACAGCCTCAGCAATGTAGAGAGACCCTGTTTCCAAATAAAAAATAAAATAGGGCTGGGGGTATAGCTTGGAAGTAGAATGCCCTTGAGTTCAATCCCTAGTACCCTCCCCCCCACACACAAATAGAGGAACAGTGACTTGCCCCCTAACCTCCCAGGCTGCTATAATGCACCAACAAAAGCATAAAAATAAAATAAAATACTAATTAAAAATAAAGGTTGCATGAAAAGGAAATTTTTAGGCTATGATAAAAGAGTAACTATGGGGATTAGGTTTCATTTCATCACAACAACAACAGAAATAAAGATGGGAATGAAATTCAAGTTCCCATCGCTCACTACACAAAGTAACGCGGTCAGAACAGGACCAGGTTAGACACAGGAACTATATTTTCAGGGTGGATGCTGCCCACTGGGCCACCTGGACTTGGTTTCTAAAGGGTATTTGTCAATGTCTCACCCTTCTCAGCCTGCCTGAGACCGTGTGGCCCAATGTGTCCCCATCCACACATAGCTGGGGCTTCTGTGTTACATTAAGATCCCTGCCCAGCACAGACACCCGGGGCACCGACTATGGGTGAGGAGTTGGGCACCTGCCTCTGCTCCTCACCTGGCCTGCGGTACTGTTCAGAACTGCATGGTTTTTAGCCCACAGCCCCCACTCTAGGTTCCTGTGATTACCCATAGCCCGTTCTCTGCCAAACTCAGCCATAGCCCTGCTGCTGGGGACAAAGAAGTGTCAACTCACACACTTGGAGGAAGCTTTATCCTCTCTGAGCCACATCTTGTAAAGTGGGGACCTGAATGCCAACATCTTTATTGTAGGGATAGAAAGAATTCATTTTACACAAGGCCCTTCAGTGTCCTGAGTCCCTGTGTTAATGGCAGGGAGGATTTGTGGTTTAGTCATTTTGGTTTTTGGTCACAGGGTTCCAGTTGTCGTCCGTCTGTTTTCTTGAGGGCTCTGGCTTTTCTTTGTGCCCCCCTCTTTTCAGCCAGGCTCTGAATCGATGTCCTGTGTTTCGCTTCAACGGGGTCCAGCAGGATGGGGCTTCTCCTCCGCAGCTGCATCGAGTCGCTGAAGTTTCCCAAGAGAAATTCTACATTTGGCTGCTCATCCAAATCTTGTCTCAGTACTTGAAACTGGGAAGGAAATTGGAAACCTTTGTGTGAGTTCCCTGGAGCGCGCAGAGGACAGAGCCCTGGAGGTGTGTGGGAGGAAGATAAGAGAGAGAAGGGAGAGGGAACAGGGTCGAGTTTACTGAGCGCTTACTACGCGCCAGCTGTGGAGGCAGGCGCTGCGCACGCACAGTTTTCTTGAATGCTCTACTGGACTATAAGACCCCAAAAGAAGGGCCTTGACCTTGGCCTACGACCAGCCACCCTGCTGTTTATCAGAGAATGGCACTCGATTCCTTGAATGAGTACAGGACTGAGTGCGCAGACCAGCAGCATTTCACGATGACAATTCCAATCCCCAAGTTGCACAGGACTGAAAGACAAAGCCTCCTTCCAAATTAAGAAGCAAGAAAGCACAGAGGATGGGAACCGAGGCTGGCCGAGCTTGGAAGGTCTTCTTGTCTTCAGGACCCCCAAGGAATCATCCAATGAGATGGGGGCGGGGGAACTCAGAGACAAGGAGGGAATGGGGACAGGTCCACTCTGTAGACTCAAGGGCACAAGCAGAAGGAACCCTCTGCAGATGAATCTCTTCTCTAGTCCTCACGAGCAAGATGAGGGGCAGGTAGGACTCCGGGGCCGGTGCCCCCCACTTGCTTCTCCCCTCATGGCCCGGGACCAGCTCCTGCCATTTGGTACCTCCCTCTGTCTTCTAGTGAGGATGCATCACCAAACTTCTGCACCTCTGCCTGTGAACGTCTCCCAGCGCTGCCCTGTAAGTTGAGTTTCCTCTCTTCCCAGTAATTCCTGCTTTATGCTTTTATGTCATGTGAGTAGAGGCAAGATGACTGAAGAGACACAAACACGCACAGCCCCTAATCATTCCTGCGACGTCACCAGGTCCCTCTGGAACTGCTGATACATGTTGACCTTGACTGTGGTTTGGGCATTGCTGAGAGTGTGCTGACGGCCTTTGTCTCCGAGGGAGCCCTGTGGTCCTACCAGAGCTGGTCCAGGTCCCCAAGTTCCCTCGGAGTTAGGACCTGTCAGATCTGCTGACTGGGAGGACTTCCTGGAGGACGGTAAAGTAGAAGGAACAGAATTCGCAAAGGTGCAATGCTGTGAAAAGACTACTGCAGTTCAGAAGAGCCGGGAAATTCAATTTGGCTCACCCGTGTGACAGGTGGAGGTGGAGGCAGAGGTCCACACTAGCACCTCCTCCAGCATCGACTTCTAACACTCTGTGATCCCAAGAAAAGCCATACAATAAGGCTTAATTAATATCAGTTTTGCTTGTTTTTGCAGTACTAGGCATTGAATCCAGGGGTGCTCCATTACTGGCTACATTCCCAGCTCGTTGTATCTTTTATTTTGAGACAGGGTATGACTAAGTTGCCCAGGCTGGCCTCAAACTTGTCATCCATCTGCCTCAGCCTCCCAAGTAGCTGGAATTACAGGCATGAGCAACCACCCTTGGCCCTATTTTCCAATTTATATAGACTTGTGTGTGTGTGTGTGTGTGTGTGTGTGTGTGTGTGTGTGTTTGTTACTGAGGTTTGGACCCAGGGGCCCTCTACCTCTGAGCTACATCCCCAGTCCTATTTTAGTTTATGTTTTTATTTTGAAACAGGGTCTCAGTAAGTTGCGGAGGGCCTCACTAAGTTGCTGAGGCTGGCCATGAACCTGTGATCCTCTTGTCTCAGCCTCCCAAAGCCTGGAATTACAGATGTACACCACCATGCTTGGCTTATATAGAAATATTTTTCTATTGTAATTTTAGGCTAATATTTCAGTGGTAAGATTACAGAAAGCATGTACTACATATAGGTTGAAATGTGTGGAATAAAAAAAACAATTATGGAGTTTTCAATACTCAAAAAGTTAGTTTATGCAGGAAGAGCCATGCAAGTAATTAGTTCACTCCATTATTTTAGTAAGAACCAGGATGTTAGTGGAGTGAGCGTGGGGTTTGGATTATGAGTCCTGGGTTTAAATCTTAGCTTTTCCCTTTAGAAGTTGTGTGATATTAAGGAATTTAACACATCTCTTTGAAACTCAGTTTACTCACCTATAAATTGAGGCAGTAATGTCTACCTTCTTCTACAAAACAGGGATTAAATATTATGACTGAGCCGGGCGTGGTGGCGCATGCTTGTAATCCCAGTACTTGGGAGGTGGAGACCGGGGATCCGGGTTCGCGGCCAGCCTGAGCTACTTAGTGAGGCCCTCCGCAACTTCGTGAGACCCGGTTTCAAAATAAAGAATAAAAAATAGGGCTGGGGGTGTAGCTCAGAGGTAGAATGCCCCTGGGTTCAATCCCCGGTACCGCAAAAAAAAAAAAAAGTTGATACCACTCCAAGAATACTATAAAAGACCATTACATTCCTGTTTTGATATTTTATTTAACCCTGGAAGCAAATATTACATGTCCAGAGTTAGACATCCCGATGCCTTAAGATCTTTCGTTTTCACTTTCTGAGAGCTTTTACTTTTCCACCACCAATGATCACTGCAAAGAGATGTTCTGCCTTTTTTTTTTAAAAAAAAAAAAAAGGCCCGATGAGACAAGCTGCACATAAAGTAGTGGAAGTCACTGTGACCTCAGAGTCTCACACCGATGTCTGAGCCCTTTTGGCAAATGTTATCGGTCGGCAGAAGAAAAGTACTTCCCCCTTAACTGAGAATTACCCGGACATATGGCACAATGTGGAGACAGGGTAGACAGAACAGTTAGCACTTGCTGCTTACTGCTGGCTTATTTCCACTTTACGGCTTCGTATGAAGCTAAAATATCATGCTGGGGACATATGCTTGCCGACTCTGCACTTACTGCCTGCAGCCACGAACTCCTGTATTCTAATGGTAATTCCGCAATCTGTTCAGTGACAGCTCAGGGCCAGATGACATGCATGGGCCTGACAGGGACATCACTTTCATGAAACGCTGACTCCCCTGCACCTGAACACTGGAGAAATCAGAGGGCGAGTCGACACGCCATGAAATAGAGTTAGACCAAGGATTCAGAAAGCGAAATGCCGGCTGCCATTCACAATAAAGCTCATTTTATACCCAGCAGAGCTATGTTAAAAGGCATTTCCTGCAGGGTTAAAGCTTTCTAAATTCAAGACGGACAGCTTTAGAAATGGCGGTCCTCCTCTTCCTCATTACTGGTCCTGAGGAAACCACTCTCAGAACCTATGTTTGTGGAAAGCCTGTGTGGCACTTTCTCTGTTTCTTGGGTTGGCTCTCAGCTCCACACTTGGTAGTGAAAGGGAAGGAGACAGAGGGTCAGAAACACTGGCCTCTAGCTATGCGATTAGAAACTTTCCATGTCCCACTCCCCTGTCCAGTTCCTGAATCTGAATTCTCTTCTCCATTTCTGGCTATGGAATTGTGACATTAAAATATTATCTATCCACTGATATCAGCATTATTGGGGAACATATACATACACATGCATATGCAAAAATATAAATATGTAATATATGTTCATCCTTCTGTGTTTGTAGGCTTTTCATCCTAAGATTTAACCAACCACAGATTGTAAATATTTTTTTAAAAATTGTCCATACTGAACATGTACAAACCTTTTTCTTGTCCTTATGTCCTAAACACTACAAAATAACACCTGTTTACAAAGCATTTACACTGTATTAGGTATTATAAGTAATATAGAGATGATTTAAAGTATATGGGAGGATGTGCATAGGTTCTATGCAAATGCTACATGCTCCTATAAAAAGAACATAAACTTAGGCAGATTTTGGCATCAATGGAGAGGATACCAGAACAAACATTTCATAAATAGTTAATACTGATGGATAATGACGTGTATATGCTTATACGTGCATATATATCTCCATATATATATATATATGGAGATAGAGAAAGAAGAGAGATCCATATATACAGGGATACTGAGAGGTAACTGTATATAATACATGTAATGTAAAAATACATTTTTCATAAATATATTTAGAGATATAATTATATGCACACACATATAATTGTATTTTCTCCAATAATGCTTAACAACTATGAACACACACACACACATGCACATACACATGCGCACACACACATGCACACACACGACAGAGTAGCAGAAAGAGCACTTGGAAACATAGATGCTTTGTTTATGACAGGCTGGCTTTATATTGGAAAAGGATGGCCTTTCAATAACTCAAGTAAATAAACTTTACATCTATGTGGAAATAATGTTTGTACTTAATCTCATGCCATATTATAAAAACTGAGATGAGTTTTAGAACTATAGAAAAAAGATAAAGGAACGTACTTCTATCAGATAATACAGGAAAATATGTTCTTCACCTTGAGTTGTGCAAAGAATTTTTTTTTTTTTGCGGCACCAGGGATTGAACCCAGGGGCATTCTACCTCTGAGCTACACCCCAGCCCTATTTTTTATACTTTATTTTGAAACCGGGTCTCATGAAGTTGCGGAGGGCCTTACTAAGTAGCTGAGGCTGGCCGCGAACCCGGATCCTCTGGTCTCAGCCTCCCAAGTACTGGGATTACAAGCATGCGCCACCATGCCCGGCCACAAAGAATTTTTAAGAAGACCAAAAAAGCAGTATTCATGAAGGGAACGTTTGAAAATTAATTATACTTATGACTAAGACCTATTCACAAAAACAACACTTAGAGAGTGAAAGGAAAGTCACAGACTGGAAGAGATGTAGGGGTACATAAATCTAACAAGGAGTTCTTATCCAGACATACAAAACACCTAAATCAGAAAGAACAAGATAATTCAATAAGAAAATGGTCCAGAGGCTGGTACTGTCCCGAAGAGGTGGTTCTCATAGCTAATAAGCATGGAAACTTGGGTTTGACTTTATTAGCACTCGAAGAAGTACAAATTTAAAATAAAAACAGGCACTACTACATGGTCACCAAGAATGCCTAAATTTAAGTTCAACACCCTTCCTGTGACAACAAACATACTGATAGTAGCAAAAGTTGACATGACCACATTCAAACATTATACATTTTTACTAAATTTGGACATGCATATTTTACTATCGCTCATATCCTATTATTATATATCCTACTGTTACTCATCTATGCACTTCTTTTTTTTTTTGCGGTACCGGGGATTGAACGCAGGGGCGTTCTACCTCCGCGCTACACCCCCAGCCCTATTTTTTATACTTTATTTTGAAATCGGGTCTCACGAAGTTGCAGAGGGCCTCACTAGGTAGAGAGAGAGACAGAGAGAGAGAGAGACAGGGAGAGAGAGAGAGAGAGAGCTGAGGCTGGCCGCGGACCTGGATCCTCCGGTCTCCGCCTCCCAAAGTACTGGGATTACAAGCGTGCGCCACCATGCCCAGCTCTCATCTATGCACTTCTATATAACCAAAGGAACAAAGAAAATTTGTGCACAGATATATGATAACAACGTGTTTCATAGTAGAGTTATTTCCTCCAAATCTATAATCAACCTTCTTGTCTATTAGCAATGTGATGGATAAATAAGATATGGCCTATCATGCTACAGTATCACTGAAAATTAATGAGTTGTAGCTACACAAAACAACAAACATGATTCACAAGACTGAGGAAAACTATAGAAAAAAGAATACACATTGTGTGATCCAACATGAGGCAAAATATTTCGGTAAGTTTAGTGATCATCTTTTGGGAAAGGGATATGGGTAATAGATAGATGCCAATAATGTCTCCTGACTTGTGATGAATCAACAGGTATATTCATCTTGTAATATTTCTGAGCACATATTTGCATATAAGTTATGTTTCAATACAAGAAGAGAAGAATGGAGCGCTAGGTTATTCTATTGCAACTCCACAGAATTGAACATAAGACATCAATTTACAAGATCAAAAAGTTCTACTTTGGGTTTTAGCTTGTAAACTACCTTGTGAGCTATGTTTTCTTTCTTTTTTTATTTCAACGGCAAGGCATGCTGTTGGCATTCAAATAATTGATCTTTCTAACTAGTAAGAACAAAGGTTCGCCTTGACACTAAAACAAAAAACTATATATTTAGGATGTCTTTTATCCCAAACCTTCAGATTTGAGCTTAGCATTTAGATGGCAGAGATAGCCACAGCCAGGGATGTAGTTAGGGGCAGTCAACAACATCATAGTCTCCTTCTCCAAAAATATTACTAATTCTCTTTGGGGCAAGAAAATTTTAAAAAGAAAAGAAACAGGAAAGAACTGAAGAAAGGAAGGAAGGAAAAGGAAGAATACTCTCTGACTCTCTGGATAGTGAAAATTATTTCTCTTGTATTACCACCCATTTAATTCATTTAATTACTGATTAGATAAACTGTATGTTGTGAATTTTTTTAATCTGTGCTTTTACTAGCCAATACCAAGTTGTGGGATTGAAGTAAAAGAATTTTCCATCACAAGATCTGTCCTCCACCCATCAAAATTCATAGTTCTGATGATTTGGGGCTCGATGCCAACTTTATTGCTAGCTAATTTTGTGACATTTATTTCTACTCTTGAACATCCCACACCCTCAGTGCTTCCTTTGTCCCCTGTTGTACCTTCGATAGATCCCCAGGGAAGCTATTTTCACATTGGACTGTCTTCCTAGTTATTCTGGCTCTGGGTTCTCCTCTTATATTCCAAGTGCCTTGCAAACTGATTACTTAATAATATCCATGCTATTATTAATACATCCAATATTATCCACAGGGCAATTTATAACCACCTTCTTGCTCCAAAGGAGTGGCTTTTCGATGAGGAGACATTCTTGCCCATTGTAAAGCCTGATGACATTATTTTCCATATTTATAAGCATTCAGAATAAGGAACTCTCAGAATTAATTTCAAAGTTACTGACTCCAAGAGGTCATTCGAGGATCCAGCCCTTGTCGATGTGCCTAGCCTTAATTTACTAGTTCTTACACAATGCCCCGTATCTTACTATAAAGAGCTACTTGATAATAAAGCTACAGTTGGGGGTTTCTCTAGGATTGTGCAATGCCTTCTGTCCACCCTCTATAACACTGCTTAACAATCCCATTATGTCCTGGCTCCTGCACAGCTCCAGGAGTGCACACATGCTGCTCCTTAGCTCACCTGGATCTTGCTTCCCCCATGATACTGCACAATTTGTACCTACTTATGTGTCTCCTGCCATTAAATTGAAGTCTTCTGAAGGCAGAGACCCTTCCCATTTTGCATCTCCATAAAGGAATCAGAACTTACCACTCATATAATATCGTAGATATAGCCTATCCTATCCTATCCTATCATATCCAGTTACTTGTTATTGAATGAGCAGAGAAGAGAGGCCCTTGTCATGGGAGGTCTGAACTGAGTGGGGGTTAGAATCCTGAGATTGGGATTGAACACAGATCACCAAGGCTGTGGGCAGCAAAAACCCTGAGCCCAGGGTCTTTGTCAGATCTCGGCAACCTGCTTAGCTTCACTGAGTCTAGTTTCCTTCCCCATAAAGTGGTTACAATAGGCCAGGCGTGGTGGCACATGCCTATAATTCCAGTACTTGGGAAGGCTGAGACAGGAGGATTTTAGGTTTGAGGTCAGCCTCAGCAACTTAGCCAGGTCCTCAGCAACTTAGCAAGGCCCCGTTTCAAAATGAAAAATGAAATAGGGCTGGGATGTAGCTCTAAGGTAGAATGCCCCTGGGTTCAATCCCCAGCACCACAAAAAAAAAAAACCAATTAAATGTAATTAAAAAGTGGCTATAATAATACCATTTCTTCTTGTATAAATGAGTTCAACTCCAGTGCCAGCATTTCATCTAAGAGCTAGAAGTACATCAGTAAAGAAAACACAAGTAGTGTGTGTGTGTGTGTGTGTGTGTGTGTGTGTGTGTGTGTGTGTATACCAGCATGCCTGTGTCAAGCAGCAGTGACTGTTACAAAGAAAAGAGGCTTTGGAGCTCAACTCTGAGCAGGGCAAGCCTGTTAGCCGGGGACACATGGCAAGCTGAAGGGAAAGCCAGGTAATACAGGCAAACCGCTCATGTACCTGGACAACGAGAGTATCAGAAGGCACCAGATGGTGTTCTTTCCATTATTTGTATGAAATAAAGTTGTTTAGGAAGATTTAAATGAATTAGCTATACAAAGGACCTGATATAACCAGGCACTCCAGCATCACCATCCCCTCCATCTGCACAGAATATCCCATAAACACTTGCGGGAGACCCACCCTCTCCAGGGTGTTTCTGGAAGTATGCACTGTTCATGGGAAGTGAGCGAAAGTGAACAGGAATGGTGCCTGGTGCTGCGGCTAAGACTGGAGATCTGCCCTTATCTTCTCCCTCCTTCCATGAATGAGGCATCTCTCCAGGACTGGCCTCATAACAGCTGGCCTTAAAGTGCAGCCATTCCGTCCCCTCGACGCTGGGGCTCTGGTGCTTTCAATGTGCAGATCATCCGTATGGCTAAATCCCACGGCTTAAGTGTTGGAGCGAGTCCAGGAGATGTGGGTGTCGCGACGCAGTGATACTCCATGAGTTCTGGGACCCAAGAGCTTCACGTATGGGCAGCTGCTACGAAGTCGCATCCCCACCTCCCTCTGCTGGTGGTCCCAGGACAAAGGAGGGCTAAGATGGTGGCCGCCTTCCTTCCTCCGAGAGGAGCCTTTCAGCTGCTGGCTGTTGAGCCACAGCAGAGGGGGTGGGACAGCTGCGAAGCCTCCCTCTTGGGAGACACAGAAACACAGGGTCAGACCTCCCTAGAAGCAATGAACTGCACGTTGCTGGGACAGGAAGACCCGGGACTTTAGTAAGGGAGGACAGGATGCAGTGGAGAAATGTGAACTCTGTGTTGGTCCAGGGACTGAGCAAGCCTCTTTCTTCTTTCCCTGTTTTTCTCATCAACAAATTAGAAATCATTTGGCCCATCTCCGTAAGACCCCTTCCATCTTTGAGAAACATGTCTTCCTATCCAGTTTTCAGAATACAATGAGGTAATGGACATGACACTTGTAAAAGAGATGTATGATGTAAACACATGACCCTACTTCCATTTCTGTCTCTGTGGAACTCTTCTTCAAGAGCATTTACCCACTGACAAAAATGTCCTTCATAGAGAGACTACTGAAGATCCTAATGAAGTAGCTTTACTACCTAGGGCTCAAGCATGTTTTCATTTATCCCTCATTCAGACTCTCTGCCTCTTCTTTCTTGCTTTTCCTGTAATAGAAAAATAATACATAAGGGATTTTCTTAAAGGGAAGTATCAACCATATGTGTTGACATAGGTAATATTTGCTGAAGAAAGTAGAAAATGTACTGAAGATAATGTTTGAGCTTAGATCTAGAGATGTTGGAAACTGGTCAATCTCCACTGGACATCTAATCATGGGACTTTTACTAATTTCTTAAACTTTTTGATTTGTTCTTCATCTATAAAGCTATCATAAATTATTTTGGTTGGAGGAAAATTATCTAAAGAGAGCTTGGCATACATGTTTCTTCCTTCTCTCATCTATCATTAGCTGTAATCACAATGTGTGCACAATTCCTAATAGTTTTTTTCCCCACCAAAATGTTATTGGGTAGGATATATTTAGTTGATATCTTGTTTTTGAACTTCAAAGTCATTTCCATTAAAACAAAATTATAATACCTCAACAGGCGTCTTCCTGCCCCTGTGTTTGTTTCTGTGTTCATGTTGCTTTCTTAATTGTGCCCAGTGTCAGGGTCCCTACCACACAGAGGGGTGTCAATTTAGCACAACTTCTTAGTATGGGCCACATAGACTATAAAATGATTCCTCACATTGATAGGTATAAAATATGGCCTTCCTTCCTTCCTTCCTTCCTTCCTTCCTTCCTTCTTTCCTTCCTTCCTTCCTTCCTTCCTCTTTTGGTACTGCAGATTAAACCCAGGGTCATTCTACCTCTAAGTAATACCCCTAGCCTTTCTTTATTATTTTTTTTCATTTTGAAACACGGTCTTATTAAGTTTCTGAGGGTCTCACTAAGTTCCTGAGGCTGGCCTCCAAGCTGTCTCAGCCTCCCACATACTGGGATTACAAGCATGTGCCACCATGCCCAGCCACACCTTTCTTTTGACTTTAATTTACATTTTTAATTTACTTAGATTAAACTACTTTTTTAAAATAACCTTGCTTCTTTTTTGTATTAAAGACAAATCAGAGAATTCTGTGATTCATCGGGAGGCAGAAAGTGTGTAGTACTTTCTATTTCCTTGACCAACACATTAATACTCAGGAACAGCACAGGCTTAAGCTCTCCCCTGCTCAGGGGGGATATGATTAGATAGTTTATTTCTCTGGTTCTTGAGGAATAGGCAAGGATGGGTCTGTTGGTGGTAGCAGCAGTAGGAAGGATTTCAAATACTTGAAAATCAAAATCATGCTTCCTGGGGCTCATGGCAAAGATGAGGTATTTCAGCTGCTTTGTAGAAAGCTCTCTTTGTATTGAGAGTTTTTTTTAAGGATAATAATATTGCATTATTTTAAATAATCAATGGTTCTTTTGACAAAATAATAATCACATGTAGAGAGATTCGAGATGAAAGAATCTCATAATAAATGTATGACAACTCCGAGCACTGGGATGCCCATTAACATTGCTGTCTAATTCTAAGGTAGCAAAATACGTGTTAAAAGCCTTATTTTTCACCCTGAAGACATTCAACTACTATATCATATCTTCCCCAAGCATTTCAAAACTGCTGTGCTATTTCGCCTCGGAGAATCTAACAATGATGTTGGCAACTAACCGTGGGTATGCTGGGCCACACTGTGTTCATGTCTCAAGGGAGATGCGTATCCCGCTCTCACTCCTGGGAGATTTATTAATCTCACTATGTCTAAACAGATCATGTTTAGGCTCTGGATAGGAAGGAATCTGTAATCCAGGCTGTGACTCCTCTCAAGTATTTCTCTGTGGATGGGGAGTCAAGGGCTCCCCCTAAGCACTGACTTGACCTGTCAAGAGAAAGAACCAGAACTCAAGAAGAACAAGGAAGAGGCAGGTAAAAGAATGAAGACCAGCAGCCCTGGACAGAGAGGTCCAACAAAGGCATGGGGAGACAGCACCCACAGAGCCCAGGCATGACCTCAGCAGTCTTCTCTCTAAAACAACCAAGATTTCTTCTTTCCACAGTCTTTGTGTTGCACTAGCCTGGTGTATTGGTCAGAGTTAACTACACTAACAGAATTCACAGAATGAGTATATGGAAAAAGGGATTTATCAGATAAGCTTACAATGTAGTCCCGAGTTCCGACGGCACGTGGAGAGTCAGAGGAACCAGTAGCTGGTCGAGCGGTCTAAGAGCTCTTCGGAGAAATGATGGTGAAGTTTCAGTTCGAAGGGCTGGAGGCCGACGATTTCAGGAGAGAGCAGAAGATCAAGAAGCTCTTCAGAGAAACGGCGAAGTTGGAGGCTGACGATCTCAGACGAGAGCAGATGCGTTTTCTTTGGAAAGAGTCGCGCATCCCTCTACGCGGCTTTCTCCTTCTTTTATCTAAGTCCTGCACCTATCAGAACCCTGCTGCCTACATTTAGGGCAGGACTTTCTGTTTAATCTGCTGTTACACACCCAAAGGTCACATGATCTTGGGTGTGTCATGATCCGGTCAAGTTGACAAATTAGATTAACTATCACACCTGGCTAACCCCAAACTCTGAAAAATGCAAACTCTCCTTTGCCTAGGTATGCTCTCAACAATCCATGTCACTTCCAATCCTCCTCCTGCCCTCCCCGACAAGTCACCGTGGTGGGAATCAAACACCAACATCAGCATTCTCAGCACCCACTTCCCAGTTGGTCCGCCTGAGAGGGAAGGCAGGTCCTGGTGAGGATCGAGGGGAGTTAGCTGAGTGGCCTGAATGTGCTGCAGCTCCACCCACGAGAGCCTGGCGTCATGTATCTCTCCGAGGTGAGACTAGAGCCAGGGGGTCTATGGCCCAAGGTCTGGAAAAGACCGGGTCAATACTGACCCATTCTTCCCCTTGACATCTTGCTGCTCTCCTAGGAACACTTCATTTCTTAAGTTTGCAAACACTTCACTCTGGGTGCCATCAAGTTTTTACCTTCCTCTCTGGGGGTTCTGCTCTGTCCATCAGGAGAATGATTTGCTCTACTTTGTCACCGTGTCCCCCTGTGGGAACTTCAGAGCATCCACCAACATGGAACTTGACTTCTGTCTCCAGTCCATCCCTACAGAGAGGAAACCCATACCTCTGTGTTCCTCCTCCATCTCCTTCTGGTCTACTGGGCTGGCTGGTCAGGCTGACCAGTTTTCTAGGAAGTTCTTGTTCAGAGACCTTCCGTGACCTCCCTTCTGACACAGGGAAGACTCTGAGGGTGTCTCTACTCCTGAACAAAACTTACACTTGAAACCAATCCTGCTGTCTTATGCTGTCTTGGGAAAAGGAGGAAGAGGAGGAGGAAGGAAGGAGGAGGAGGAGGAGGAGGAGGAGGAGGAGGAGGAGGAGGAGGAGGAAAAGCAGGAGGAGAGGAAAAGGAAAGGAAGAGGAGAGGAGGAGGAAAGGAGGAGGAGAGGAGGAGGAGGAGGAGGAGGAGAGGAGGAGGAGGAAAAGGATGAGGAGGAGGAAAAGGAGGAGGAGAGGAGGAGAAGGAGGAGGAGGAGGAAGAGGAGGAGGAGGGTGAAAAGGAGGAGGAGGAGGAGGAAAAGGAGGAGGAGGTGAGGGGGAGGAGGAGTAGGAGGAAAGGAGGAGCTTGAGAATGAGAAATAAACTCTGACAGGTTCTACCCATTATTCAGCCACCTTGTATAGATAGACACAGTGAGACACATGTAGCCCAGAACCAGGAGGTTGTGGTCCCTTCTGTGGGAGCAGCTTCCCACAGCCTGTGCAGGAGAGCAGTCAGCATCGGTCAGCATTGGTTCCCCTCGGTGACTTATTTATTCAGTCAATGGGTAGCACTTGGTGTGAAAAGACCCTTCCCCTCTGCCAAGCTGGGAGATGGACCAGCTTCTCCAGTGACATTTGATTGGCACAAAAACAAAGAGTAGCAGAAAGGCAGAAGTGCTTTCTGATCATTTACTTTGTGCAAGAATGGTGTGGAATTAGTATAGCAAAATCTTAAGGACAAAGCTAGGGAGGAATCATTGTTGAACTTCTGCTGGCAAATAAATTGAAGGCAGATGAATTAAGTCACTTGTCCAAGGTCACACTACCATGAAAGAGCAGATCTGGGACTCCACCCGGTTCTTGTTCTCAGAAAGTTGTGTTCTCTCTGTTTTGCTGTCTGCTTGATGAAAGGTCACTGTCAACCCCACAGGTGGGTCAGCAGGCTGAAACATTGTCTGTCCTCTCTCCCCTAGGTGCCCGGGTCTGCATTCCAAGCTTTCATCGCTCTCACGAATCCTAATTCCACTTCTCAATGTCTAAAGCGTGGTACAGGACCCCAGTCCTCTCTAGTATTATATATAATGGATTCTCATTAAATGGAAGCAATGCTTGCTTTATTACATTGATTATTTATTTTGACAAAAATGTCCTTTTATGTAATAAGTAGTATAACATATTAATATAAATTTAAGTTAGGAATTTAGACCTACCACTAATACCAGCCTAGGAAAAGATCCAAATCCAAATATTGAATTATGGTTTTATTGAATTCATATCATTTCTGCACCATCATGAAATAAAAAAAAATAGCCAATTCTATGTCTGGGACCACCTGTGTCCAAGAGAAGATGCTTAGTCCTCGGTGGAGAGACCTGAATTAGAGATGGAGGTATTCAGACTGCTCTGGGCAGGAAATGTGACAGTGTGAGGTGCAGAAAAAGAAGAGGTACCGAGACCCTAGCTATCTGGGATATCTAGATGAGGAAGGTGAAGCCGCCCAAGGGGCTACAGAGGGAGAGAATGAGAGGTCAGTGCCCTGGGCCCTGAGGCTATGGCACAGAGAAACATCTTCAAACTATGTTTCAGGATTCATCTTCTTCCCCCACTCCAAATAGGACCCATCTCACCTAGGAAATAAATTTGCTTATTCCTAAATAGAATAGGATGTCTATTTCAAAAAAATCTGACTTGAGTCCCTTCCTTGGGAGCAGTGTGGTCTCCCTGAATCTCACTTTCCTAAACCACACCCTCAGGACGTACCATCACAGGGCATCACACGAAGCACTGGTTAAACAAGTGACAATGAGAACAGAAGCACCTCGGTGTCTCCTTGAACACATGCAAGTGTCCCTTACCATCCACCAGCCCCTCGCGCTCAGGGACATTTTCTTAACACAGTTGGTACTTAACGAATGTTTCTCTAACTCAAGCACGAAGAAATGAGCCCCGTTCATGGAGTCTTTTTCCTAACGTGTAAGCCATGGACAGACGGCATGCGTATACTTTACACCTCTACCCACAAATTGCCAAGAAAGGAAGAAATAGCTGCGCTGCAGATGGCATGTCTAGGAAGGAACGTCCCCATAGCTTAGCTTTTCCCCATTTCAAAGAGTTCACACCGCCCTGCGTGTTAGCAGAAGAGGAATCTCTCCAGAGTCGCTTTATAACTGCAGCGCCTGAACAATCCACAGATACATTAGTACTTAGTTAAGAATTTAATTTCCTCTTTTTCTTTAATACTTTTGTGGGTGCAATGTAATTATACATCATAGTGAGATTCAAAGTGATAACACACATACACACACACATCACTTGGTTTATTTTGGAACTAAACAAAATGAATGAAACTATTGATAAGATGGCCACATTGACCTAACCTGTAATGGAAACCATAGTCCCAACCAGCCAAACCCCTGTACTTTATGTTGCACATTTTATATTTGACTTTCCCTGACATACTTTTATATTTCACTTCTATTTTAACTACTTCTACCTGTATGAATCAGTTATCGGTCAATCTCTTTATCTATTATTCTATCTTGTTTATCTAACTGGATGTTACCGCCCATAGAGAGAAATCATAAATAGCTGATTGTACCCAAATAACCCACCCTGGCTTTCGCATTTTTTTCTAAGTCACGCACAAGCTTGCTAAGTAAATGTTTGTTCGATGAATGAACGAACGAGGAGATGAGTAGAAGCCTGTTAAAGGAAGAGCGAACTTGTATTAATTTATACTTCTCCACCTCCCAGAGCCACTTTAGGCAATAGAACTGATATGATTTATGGTGGTGTTGATATGCCAGTAGGTTTTGTTTTAAATTCCAGATGAAATGAAAAGATACACGGAAGGAAATTATCCCTGAAAGCTAATGCCTTCGACTCCCGCGATTCATTTTGCCAGGTATAAAACTCAGCACACTCAGGAACTTGTGTCTCCACCTTGCCCCAGGCTACCTCTAAAGCCAACTCTTTGGCTCTAAGAGAGCTTCACCTCTTCTTGACATGTGAGGATCAAGATTTAAGGCCTTTTAATTTCTAAGATTTAGGATTAGGTCCAGTAAACATAATACCACCTGACAACGTAAATTCTTTCAGACATTCTCTGTTTTTGTCGGAGCGAGAGCAAGACATGGGTTAGCAATTTGCCTGTCAGGAATCTCTAGGCTGACGCCCCGCCCTTTTGGACTGCCGTCCAGCACTTTCGTAAAGGTTTTATGCGCCTTTTCATTTCTATGTGATTTGGAAAACACAGAAACCTTTTATGGTCTGTAATTTGAAATGGAATGTGCCATTTATTATTTATTTTACTTCTTCTTGAAACTGTATGTCCTTAAGTAGATTTCTTTTCACTCCGGGTTATCGTGATGTAGCGCTTGATTCTGAAACTCTGACGAATTTCTCTAGAGCAAAAGCATTCGATTTGCATCTTCCAGCCTGATAAGAGGGGGGATTTTCTTATTGCAATAAACTCATCATACATGACACCCTATTTTAAACTTCTGGAAGCCGGGCGTGGTGGCACACGCTTGTAATCCCAGTACATTGGAAGGCAGAGACCAGAGGATCCGGGTTCGCGGCCAGCCTCAGCTCTCTCTCTCTCTCTCCCCCTCCCCGTCTCTCTGTCTCTCTCTACTTAGTGAGGCCCTCCGCAACTTTGTGAGACCTGGTTTCAAAATAAAGTATAAAAAATAGGGCTGGGGGTGTAGTGCGGAGGTAGAACGCCCCTGCGTTCATCCCCGGTACCGCAAAAATAAATAAATAAATAAATAAACTTCTGGAAACATTTTCATGACAATAACATATTCGGTCTGTGGCAGGAAGAGCAGGGATTAACTGTCTCATGCTACAAAGAGAGACATAATTCTCAGAAAGGGGAGGCGACTTCACTGAGCTCACACGGAGGCGGGCAGAACCGCTCAAGGAAAGCTGCCTCTTCTCTATGTAGTCCTTAGATTAGCTCCACTGAAATGTAGTAGCGGCCCCCACTTTCTCGTGGGCATAGGAAGAGCAAGGGGACATCCATCCACTCCATGTCCATCATCTGCAAGCCTGTGCTGTGTACCTTTGAGTTTCAGTTACTGTTCACCTCCTACAATACATTCTTTGTAATCCTAGAGTTTCTGCTACATTCAAGAACTGTATGATTTCTATCATAAACAATGTAAAGAAGGAATAACCCCAGCTTGCTTGCCTCTGTGTGTGTGTGTGTGTGTGTGTGTGTGTGTGTGTGTGTGCACGTGCGTGTGTGCTAGGGATTGACCCCAGGGTGTTCTACTTCTGAGCTACACCCCCAGCCTATTTTATTTTACTTTTATTTTGAAGCATGGTATCACTAAATTGCTGAGGGGCTCGCTACATTGCTGAAGCTGTCCTCCAACCTGCAATCCTCCTGTCTCAGCTTCCCAAGTACTGGGATTTCAGGCATGTGCCACCACACCCAGCAGATCTGTTTTCTCCTCAGTAATGCCTGCCCTCATGAAATTGTGCAGAGGGAAAAATTAGGTAATTAATGCTTCTCCAACAAGAACAAATGTGTATGGAAGGTAGTCACTGTTCTAGAAGTTGGAGTATCAGTGGGGAAAGAGACTGTAAAGATTCCTGCTGCAGGAAAGAGGTCAAATGTATAGAACAAGGGAACACGGCCTGCTGGGGTCGCCTTTCAGTGCAACTGCAGCTCACTGCCTTGCAGAGCACAGTTAGCACTGGCCCGGGAACTTGCCAGGGCACGTGAGTTCTCATCGTCTCTTAGCTGTTAACTGCCTGCTTGAAAGGAAGGAAGACATTTAAATTCATGGGATCCCGTCTTCTCAGGTCTCGATGAGAGGTGGCTTGTCATTGGCAAGGTATCTCCGCCCCTCATCCCATGTGCCCTTGCAGCAGGGGGTGGAAGCCCCAAGAGTGTGGCTCTGCTGTTCACAGGTGCCACGTGCAAGGAGCCCCGCGAGGGAGCTTTCCAGCAGGAAGTGGCTTCGTGGCCAGGGTTGCCTCCACACTGCCCTCCAGCCTTCCAGTCGGGGCAAGGGGAGCCCAGGATCAATTTCTTGCAAACAGAACTCAACAGGAGTCACAGTAGTGATAACGGGGTAGAGAAGTGGGACCCCAGAGGGACTTTCGGAAATGAATGCCACCATGCCTAGCATACATATATATTCTACAGATAAAATGATGTGCAATCTTTTAAAACAAAATATAAAATGCATGCCAAACACCATACCAGGAAATGTTGTTCTGCTTCTCTGCCCCTGCACAGATCTGTTTGCATGAGCAAGTTCATTCGCTTTTGCTTATCCTGATCTTTCTTAGTCTGTTTTTTATTTTTTAATCACTAGAACCAAGTACCTGAGACTGGCGAAGGACAAAGAAAGGAGGCTTCCTCTGGTTCCTGGAGGCTTAGGCTCAGGGCTCTGGAGGCTGGGAAGTCTAAGGGTGCTTGCGGAGGTAGCAGCTCAGCGTCCATGAGACTTTGAGCTGCTTCCACCCATGGCAGAGAGTAGAAGGGCAAGTGGGGCCTGTGGGAGAGTGGAAAGGGACCGAAGCCGACGACAGGTCACCCATCCACAAGAGAAAGGCATTAATATGTGCAGGTGGGCTTCCCCCAGGACCCGGACACTTCCCGCTGGCCCCACCTCTCAACCCTGCTCATAGGGACCACATCAAGCCGAGTTCAGGTGGGGTAGACATAGGCAGGCTCCTCATAATGTAGTACCTGATGGCGCCACCTCACCGTCAGCGGGTTTCCTATGTTCTTCATTGAGTTCTTCCTTTCCCGATACTGTGGGGTGCCACACTAGGACCAAGAGAAGCTCTGAGACTCCACCCATGCACCCCCATTGCCTGCCTGAGTCACCTGAACTCAAGAGCCACTGGAACCACCCATAAGCGCGCCCACGAGCTCTTACATGTGCTTCTTGGTTTCACGCAAGTGGAGTCCGTGTCTCTATTTGTTGATCTTCTTTTCCCTTGTTGCTTTTAGAAAGAGGCAGTGCCACGCTTGCCATTTCAAAAGTTTGAATTAGGCTTTAAGAAATTATACACAAATATTTTTATATATGTATATGTGTGTGTGTGTGTGTGTGTGTGTGTGTGTGTGTGTGTTGGTGTGTGTTGTGTTTCCAAAAGCATAATGGTTGTTGAGATAGAAAACTTCTACTATTCAATACTGGAAGTTCTTATCACAGAAAGGAACTTGAGCTACAAACTTCTCCAGAATGGCTGCACAGGATGTGACCTAGTTGCAGGGGGCAGGATTGAAGAAAGTTCCGGCCCACACCACAGAGTTATCTCTCCTTTCCCAAAGAAACCAGTCATCCATTGCACCTGGCCTTACAGGTGGTTGCAAAATCAAATCCAGTCAGTCATCTGGGGAGTCCGTGGAACTGAAGAGGGCTGTAAGACCTGAATGACAGCGGTGTTCAAGATCAGAATGGAATGCCGGGAATATCAAAGACGATACAAGAATAAGTTGAAAGTTCTCTGGGAGCAAGAAATTGGTAACAGCAAAGAAAGAAGATCTGCTTGCTCAAATTGTCAATCCATTGTTTAGGAGTATTCTGGGCTGGACCATGGAACTGAGCTGGTGGAAAGCAGCAGTAAGATGCCTGTAGGCAGAAAGGATGTTGCCCAGCCAGGCGTGGTAGAGCACGCTTGTAATCTCGGTACTTGAAAGGCTGAGGCAGGAGGATTGCAGGTTTGAAGCCAGCCTCAGAAACCTGTGAGGCTTTCAGCAACTTAGTGAGACCCTGATTCCAAATAAAAAATAAAATAGATCTGGGGGTGGAACTTGGAGGTAGAAGGCCCCTGGATTCCATCTCTAGTACCACAGAAAAAAAGAAAAAAGAAAGAAAAGGGATGTTGCCAACTGGTACTGGGTGGCAGTTAGTTCAGTGGGGATTCGAACATGGATTAATGCGTTTTAATTGGATATTTCCAAAGCATCTGGGGAAACTATTATCACAAACATGTGAACTTCTTACCTGCCCTGGGTAGAGGAGAACAGAATATTAATCCTACCACCTGCACGTATGCTCTCTGAATGCAAGAACTGTGCCTACTATTTTTAGTATAGGATTCTCAGCTCCTAAATCAGAGGGTGGTACCATATCGGAGTTTGATCCGTATTCTTTCAAGGGACAAAGAGCAGTTACCAATCATCACTTCCTTCTAAGAAGTAAGTCCTCCTATTATACAATTGAGAAGGTCGTGGGGACAGTAGGAAGAGTAATGACTATGATGTTGGTCAGACTTCCGTTAGAATCCTTGTCAACATATTATCTTGGGTAAACTGTTATTGGCTTTTGGACTTCATTTCATGTAAAACAGGGATGATAGCTATATTCAACAGTCCCTCAAATATAAACTGCACTTGACTATATATTCTCTGTTTTAAATGTAAATTTTGTGTAAAATACCTAGCACATGACCTATCACATTGGATGCTTACCATCAATATGAATTTGGTTCTCTATCCCTAGGAATGTAGGACCCTACTTCAGGGAGGGCTGGGTCTCTGACGGGGAGGGCATCACCTGGTCAGGACTCGGAGGTGCAGCGGCAGGTGCCGGACCATCATGAACATTTGCTAATGTACATGCAGAAATGTCCTCATGAGCCGGGCGTGGTGGCGCACGCTTGTAATCCCAGTACTTTGGGAGGCGGAGACCGGAGGATCCGGGTTCGCGGCCAGCCTCAGCTCTCTCTCTTTCTCTCTCTCTCTCTCCCTGTCTCTCTCTCTCTCTCTCTCTCTACTTAGTGAGGCCCTCCACAACTTCGTGAGAACCGGTTTCAAAATAAAGTATAAAAAATAGGGCCGGGGGTATAGTGCGGAGGTAGAACGCCCCTGCGTTCAATCCCCGGTACCGCAAAAAAAAAAAAAAAAAAGAAATGTCCTCATGAAAACTGCCCATACGTTTTCTTTGAATGATTCTTTTGCACATTGAGGACCGAGTGCTAAACCTGGTCTTGGTTTTCATGACCATGAGTTCAATGTCAGTGAATTAACAATCTTTTACTGAGTGTGTGGAAGAGGAAGCAGACACCATGAGTCAGGGACAGAAATCTCTGTGTGCAAATGGAAGGGGTGACCCCGATGAGCACCCCGATCTGTCTTCATGGCCTTAATCAAACCACTTGGCAAAATTAGCTGATTAGACCTTTTGTAGCAGCACTGTAATTTTGTCTTCTGAGAAAATCTTACCATTAAGTATTTCTGTTTCACAGTTTAATGGTTGGTTGGTCTGACTGTAGTTCTATAGTTGCCTAATACTGTTGTTAAGGATCTATTCTCAGTGGTGAATAATTATTTATTCCACAACCATTTACTGATCTTGTATGTTGTGCCAAGCACTGTGCTCAGCTCCGAGAATGTAAAATTAAAGACAACTCAGCCTCTACCTTTTGTCTAGTGCAGGAGACAGACATGCACTGAATTCATCTTGCTAAATGTTCCCAGTGATCCAATGGGAATGTGCACAGGAAGCTCTGGTAGAATTGCTGGGGTAGAAGAAAGCCTTTGAGGGAATTAGGAATGGAAATAACACTTCAGACTGCGAGAGCAATGAGCCCTTTAGTGGAACCACGTCCCTTGGAGTGTTGACACTGTTTGCTATGCGAGCCCTCTGAGATGCTGGGACCATGAACGGGCTCAAGGCTAGCCTTGGCCAGCCCTCCGTCTCCAGCACCTGCAACGCCCTTCCTGGGAATCAGCTGCTTACCTCTCTGCAGAGTTCCACTGGGCTTCACTTCTTGCTAATTCACACTTGAGCATTCTGAGCTCCTTTCACAGGCCTGCGCTATAGAAGATCTGCCCTCACAGGAGAGGGAACCCGGTTTCGGAAGTCTATTAAAAATGATGCTTAAGCTAGGCGTGGTGACATACAGCTGTAATCCCAGAACTTGGGAAGCTGAGACACAGGATCATAGGTTCAAGGGCAGTTTCAGCAAGTAGCAAGACCCTGTTTTAAAACAAAAAATAAAAGAGGGCTGGAGGCATAGATTGGAGGTAGAATGCTCCTGGGTTCAATCACCAGTACCACAAAGCAAAACGAACAAACAAAAAACATAACAAACAAAAGTGATGCTTATAGTGCCTGTAAGTAGGGATGCGTACATCTGAACTTCTGGCAATAATAAAATTGCAGCTTTATTTATAGCACTGAGCTGTCAGCAGTCGATGTCGCATAAGTGCCACCATTGCTCAAGGGATAGAGGGCTTCCCTGAGGTGTGCTTTAAAACATTCAAGAAAGTCTTCAGCAGTGGGTCTCACTAACTAAGAGGGGAAGAGTGAGAAGGACTTCCAGATGAAGAGACACTGTTGAGAGCAGTAGGTTTGTTTGTTTACCCGTGAGTTTTTCCAAAAGCATTCAAAACTAAAGAGGGTAGTGCTGACTTCTTAGTGGACCAGCCTACCTGTCACCCTCAGAGGTCATGCTGCAGAGGACCTCCACTGAGTCTCTCCACTATTCAGCCTAGGGAAGATGCTTTAAAGTCAGTCCATTTAAGCTATATCACTAGAGTTAAGAATGCTACAAAGGTTGAATCACGTATCAGATAGGAACATAAACTTGAGAAGGAGGTAGATCTTATTTTGGTGTTTGACTCTTCCACTGTGTAAGTCTGAAAATATTGTTTGCTTTCTCTGACCATCACTTCCCTCTTGTCTAAATAAAGGTAGCAGTCCCTACAGCATGGAGTTTAAGTAATATAAAGTATGAATATATTAAAATGCATATAGTAAATACTCATTAAATAGCAGCCCTTAGCTATTCTATATCAAGTGAAAAGTGTATATTCCCAATGGGACCTTAGACAACCTATGTAGAAAATTTTCATAATAGTCATCAGATATCTGTTGTCATACATTGATGTTATCTATTAAAAGTAGAATAAAATAAAATTATCCATAACCAGAGGGCTGTTGGTTAACTTCCAGGTAAAAGCTGTACCCATAATGAATTCATAACATTTTAGAACCAAAGAGATTTGCTCCATTTTTAGTAGAGGTTATCATGGAAAATTTAGAACGTTGTAGAACTAGGGAAGGGCCTGCGTTTGAGAGACTACTTTCTAGTGACCTTGGGCAGGTCATTTAACTGACAGCTCCTGTCTTTGTCTATTTTCTGATGCTATAACAAAATACCTGAGACAGGGTAAGTTATGAAGACCAGAGGTTATGGAGTTCACAGTTCTGGAGATGGGGAGGTTGAGAACATGCCTCCAGCATCTGGGCGAGGGCCTTCTCGCTGCAGCACAACATGGAGGAGGGCATCACATGATGAGGCAGAGCAAGTGTGCCAGCTGGGGTCTCTGGGCCTGTCTTCGTGTTTTTTTATAAAGCCACTAATGTCATCCTGAAACCCCACCTCATGACCTTTTCCAATTCTAATTTCTGAAAGGTCTGACCTCCAAATACAATTGATGTATGAATTCAAGGATTGAGTTTCCAACACATGAAGTTTGGGGGACATAACCGTAGCAGTTTCAAACATTTTTTTTGAAAGACATGAGATAAACAATAATGTTTCCATCTCTGTAGTGTTGTGATGGTTTGTGAGGTACTATTAACATTTTGGATCAATAAATTTATGAAATTAAGACTATTCCAGTTTAAGCCAAATAAGATTGGGAGTCGGCTGGGCACGGTGGCACATGTGTGTAATCCCAGTACTTGGGAGGCTGAGACAAGAGGATCGCAGGTTTGAGCCCAGCCTCAGCAACTTAGCGAGGCCCTCAGCAATTTAGTAAGACCTAATTTCAAAATTAAAAAAAAATAGCTCAGAGGTAGAACGTCCCTGTGTTCAATTCCCAGCACCACACACATATGCACACACAAGATTGGGGATAAATGAGGGAAGAGCAGCTTGAGTCTGATGAAGCACACATAAAGCAAAAAATAAAAAACAAAAGAAGTGAAATAAAACAAATAAGGTCTATAGCCTCTAAAGAAAAGGAGCCCAATGGTGCTCAGAGAGTAATTTGGACATTGATAGAGAAGAGAGCATTTGGAGAAACCAAAGTCTGAGCAGAAAGACACATTTCAAGCAAGCTATCTTAACCCTGAGAGTTCAGGGTTCAAGACTGAGCTTCACAAGCAGGAATACAGCCAGATCTTCAGAGAATGAGGGAAGGAGAAGAGCCAGCCCTGGAGAGAAGGAGGGAAAGAGAAGAGAGGCAGGAACTTGCTTCATCCTCAGGGATGGCCTGAGCATTGCGGCAATAATTCCCTAGCTCGTTTATCTCTTGTAAAATCACATCCTGCAGACCTGGCCTTAATGGGCTTCCAGGGTCATCAGAACCTCAGCCTCACTCTACACACAGCATATATCAAGTTCAGCCTACTGATACCACAGAGAATGATTTCATGGGTGAAGAAACAATACTGGGCATTGTTGAAAAGTTGGCTTCAATGTTTAAAAAAAAAACTGGTGTCAATCTTCCTTGTGTGGGTGCAGAGGCAAAAACGGAGCTCCTGCACCCAAGTGTCTATTGATTGAACACTATCCCAAGGTCGTAAGGAATCTGGGTTCTGAGACAATTGAGGAATCCTTCTCTTTTTCCACGTCGCACCGTCTGTGCTGGCGGCCAGGATGACTAAACTCTGTTCCAGGTGCAGTGCTGGTAATTCATCTTTCCTGTGATATTGAGAAACAGAGATCGTTTCTGCTCAAACACTTGAAGTCCATGTTCCCCATCACACTGGATGATAGGATTTCACTCGCCTTTATTAGGTTTACAATATTCAGGTATGGTATAAAAGAGCCATTGTTTTACCGAGTTAGAAAAATAAATCAAGTCTTTGAGGAGTGGATGACTTTGATAAGAAACTCTACTGGTGGATACATAGGGCGCTGAGATTTTTGATGTCTGTTTAATCGAAGCCGGGCTGCTGCTCTGGCTTGCCTGGAAGTTGGGGGACCGCCCAGGCAGCTAGCTGCTGGCTGTGCGGCATGGAGCGGCTTTTCTGCTCCGTTTGTTAAATGGGGTGTTAGCTTGCAGTGTGCCGATGTACAGCATGAGCTCTCCCAAGGCAATATCCCTCAAGTGTGCAGTGAGGATTTCAGCTTGGATTCCTGGGCCCATTGAAAATCAAACCTTTCTTTTGTGGGAAATAAACTGCTAGCACTTTGGGAGGATTCTAACGAAAGAACCCCATCCAAGGTTATGCGAGAGTACGATTTCACTGCAGCCTGGAATCCATCCATTGGTAGAGCTGTGTGTCCCTGCAATGAGTTGACCTTAATGAAGGAAGAAGAGAGAACAAAAGAAAGCATTAAAAACAGAAAAAAAAATTAAGAATTAGATTAGTGTTTATTGTATGTCAACTCTAAATCAGGGTCTATGCTGAGACTTCGTGATGCCCTGTCTGAATACTGCTGTCCCTCCACCTCAACCTGCACATTGATCCTAATTCCCAGTGGGATCATATTAGCAGGTGAGGCCTTGGGAGGTGGCGACATCATCACAGCGGAGCCCTCATGAATGGGATGAGAGCCCTTAAAAGGGTCTGAGAGTGTTCGTCTGCCCCTTCTACCATGTCAGTACGGAGTGAGAGGTCGCTATCCCTGCAGGAGTAGCTATCTCCACACACCATACCTGCTGGCAACTTGGTATTGAACTTCCCAGCCTTCACCATGGTGAAAAATACATTTTTGTTGTTTAGAACTACACAGTCCAAATTGTGAGATAGCAGCCAAAATGGACTAAGTAAGACACATGGACCTTTACCTCGTCTTTTAGGTCAACAGCCTCTTCTAGACCATGGTCTGTGTGTTTTAGTAATGCCTCAGGATCTATACCAAGTGTCACGTTGGCATTCCTGGCATTCCTGGTTATAGAATGTCCCCTTGAAGAGCTCATAAATTGGTGCTTGGAGATGATACAATTGAGTCTTGAGGGTTGTAATCCCAGCAATGGATAAATCCATTGTAATGGATTTATCTGGGTGGTGGCTGGATCCCTGGGGGTGTGGCTTTGGAGATTATATATGGTTCATCTCCCCTGGCTCTTTCTTTCTTGTATCCAGCCTCCATGATGTGAGGAGCACAGCCCATGTGCTCTCCCTCTCCCCGCTTCCTGCCACCAATGCCCGCCAATGCCCTGAGATCCGCAGTTTGGGCCTCACATGGACTGAACCTGAAACCGTAAGAAAATTAATCTTTCCTCTAAGTTATGTGGTCAGTCTTTTATATTATAACTACAAGAATGCGGACTGGAACACCTGGTATGCTCATTACTGAATTCTACTTCAGGGATTCGAATCCAGGTTGAGTGGACTCAACCTTAGAGACTGTCGCAATATTTACAAACCGGCAGGTTTCCCCTCCAGTTATTTATATGTCGCTTTGTTTCTGCAAAGTTTTAACATGGCTTACAAGGAAATATTCCATAATATTGGATGAAATAAGAGAACACAAAGGCCATGCAGAGAATGAAGGGCGAAGGTTGTGAGGAGAATAAAATGAAACCAGGACTCAGAGATCAGCCCATAAAAATCTCAGTGAGTTTCTGGCATTTGTTAACAACAGTCACAAAATATGGTTCCAGATTTCCCAGCAACCAATGAATGGAACTAAACATGATTATCTGTATAATTCACAGTGTAATAAACAGGTCAGGAGGAATGTTGCACAAGAGAAGCTCTTTGGGCTCCGTTTCTTGATGTGGGGACTGGCCGCACAGGAGTACAGTCTGTGAGCCCGTGTCAGGCTATATTCCTCGGTTACATGGAATTCTCTCTATGCATATTTGTTATGGTCAGATTTGGGAAGTCTCCCGAAGAGCTCAAGGGTTGATATAGTTAAGTCATGGGGGTTGTAATCTCATCAGTCCCGGGATGTTTCTTTATGTTTCTCAGTGCAAACCAACATCATGACATCATGATGCTCCTGTCCAAATTCTATGAAAGTGGGCTCCTATCTCCTGCTCTGCAGTCCTGCAGGTGACAGGTCAGCTACCTCCTGGGCTGCAGGGTGGCTCCTGCTTTGCTGCTTTCATTCCTCTCTGCCTCAGCCTGCTTGCCCTCCAGCAGACAGAACTGTGACTCCTGAGGCACCTCCCAGGGCTGTCCTTAACTGCCTGGCCAGTATCCTTTTCTAGTACGGGCACCTCCTTCCCAAGACCTTGGTCATGCTGACTAAGCAATGGGCCCCTTTGCACTGTGGCTTCCTGTTCTTGCAAAGTCTATCTTCAGGTCATCACTCACCTGCTCCCTCGACATCCACCTCTTCAAGACCCTCCCCAGGCAATGCCCCTCCTCCCAACTCCCCACTTTGGGTTGGCTCCTAAAACCCTTTGGTCCAGGAACTGTAATGCTGCCCAATTTATATTCTAGGGAGTAACTGGTTCTGGTTGAGGGGAAAGGCAATTATATAATATCTGGGAAGCAAGTAGGGTCATTTTCTTATGGATATATAACGTTGCAATTTTACTCATTTTTTTTCATGGTACAACAAAGCCGTAATGCATACGTTTCATCTTAGGAAAATCCCATTTGGTGTAGACTCTTAACTTTGGAGTTACTGTGTATTGAATCAGTACATAAAAGGCTTAGTTGTTAACATTCAACTTTGCTTTGTGACTCCATGGAATTTCTTTTGTGTGACTCAATTGCATGAATGCATTTGAAAATAATACAATACCCATTTAAGAAAGATTGAGCAGAAGGGTTATTGTAGTCTGAATACATGAATGACGAGCTCTTTAAAATAAATATCCATTAAATAATAGTAGTCTGTATATGAATCTTATCAAAGTGCTCTAAGGCGACCATGGTTAATGAGTTGATCATTATTACTCTTAAAAAATAACATAGCTATCCAGGGAAATGACTATTCTTTTGAATGGGACTATTATAACTCAACTATACACACAGACATGGATAACTGCTTAGTGAGGTTTCTTTTAAACTTGTGATTTTAAAATAATTAGGAATTCAAGATCAATAAGATAAAATTAGTAGCCTTTTTTTTATTTTAGATGTTCTGTAGCTGTGTGACTTCTCTGAGCCTCTGAGTCCCTTTTTATGTGTGTGTGGTACTGAGGATTGAATCCAGGGGCATTCTACCTCTGCGCTACACCCCCAGCCCTATTTTATTTTTTAATTTTGAAACAGGGTCTTACTAAGTTGCGGAGGGCCTCACTAAGTCACTGATGCTGGCCAAGAACCTGAGATCCTTTTGTCTCAGCCTCCCAAGTACTGAGATTACAAGCCTGTGCCACCACACCTGGCTTCTGAGTCCCTTTTGAAATGGAAGCTAATAGTGCTTATACATCCTATCTCAAATTAAATGTCCAGGTATTTATGAAAGTGTCTTATAAGTCATGAAATACTTCAAGAGCTTTGGCATTATGGTCTGTTTTAGTATTATGATAATGGAAATCTTCATATAACTTTTGATCAAGCCTCCAGTCTGGGGGCCCAACAGAGTGTGCAGTGGTTGTGACAGAAACAGTGGCCAGCATTTCCAACAAATACCATTCTCCAAGATTCTAGCCCAGAGGGTCCAGGATGCCGTAGACATCAGGGACATTATTACTGTTCCCATTTTGACACACATCTGGATGATTTGAGCTACAGAAGAAACAGGCATGCCTCCTTTCTCTTCTATGAGGCGGAGATGCCTAACCAGGTGTTTCTTCAACCTCTGCATGCAGCACCTGCTGTCACAGCGATGCCAAGCCCTGTGATTCTCCTGCTCGGAAACATCCATGACTTACCATTACAATTACAATGAATCCAACCTCTTCCACGTCACTGGCCAACCCTTCATGAATTCGCCCCTGCCAACTGCTCTTGCTATTAACCAACCACATTGCGCCATATTAGATGGCTTCATTTCAGATTCAAAACACCGAACCATCTTCCCACCTCTGTTTTTTGTTCGTTCGTTCCGCTTTTTATCAACTATGCCCAGAATTCCACTGTTCCCTAGAGACTCACTGGACTGATTCCTCCTCATGGTTTAGGTCACCGCTCAGGGTTACCTCCTGGAAGAGTCCAGTCCTGACATTGGCCACCACTACCTCTCAAGTCACTGTCAAGCACGTCACTACTATGTTTTCTCCGTAGCCTGCAGTGTGAAAATAAATTATTTATTTAGTCTCATAGGTCAACAATATTCTTCTTCAAGTGGGATGTGAGTTAACAAAGGTAGGTGCACGCTCATAGTTAGCCCCAAGACCTAAGTGTGTAGGATACTGCCAGGCATACAGAAGAGACTCCATGAATATTTACTGAGTAAGAGAAGGGGGACATGGCTTGGTATATTGAATCAAGTTTCTATCTATGAATATGTATTGAATCTCATAGGGGTCAAGGACTCTATTTGGAGCTGAGAACCCAGATGGAAACACCTAGTCCTTCCCTTCAAAGAGTTGTGATGTGGAGCCCAACACGGTATGGGTGTTGCTGTAGAAACATGGACCACGGTCTACTAAGACCAGAGACAGGATTTGACTAGGACTTGAAGGAGGAGTGGAGGTCTACCAGCTGAAGGAGATGGAGGAAGGGCACATGTGCTGGCCACAGCCAGGGATGCAGGCTCAGTCTGCATGGCTCCTCCACGTACTGTGAGGTCCCTGGCATGCAGCTTAGGTCTAAAGTTCTAGAAGGAGTCCTCCAAGAAGTGATACCGATGGGTGACTCCTCATTTCCAAAACACTTGTTGTTCCAGGCTGCATTCTCCTCTAATCATTCATTCTGATGAAAATAATAGTTATTTTGTACATATTATAGAATTATATATGTATAATTTTAGGCACGTAGAATCCATTTATATAATATCTACAAGTATATGCATATTTTACATAGAGTAAAAATAAACTATCAAATTTTAAGATAAGTTTCTTCTCTAATCCATTTTGTGTCTGGTTATTTTCCTTTTTTTTTTTTGTTGCAGTACTGGGGATTGATCCCAGGGCATTCTACCTCTGAGTTACACCCCCAGTCCTATTTTTTATTCTTTATTTTGAAACAGGGTCTCACTAAGTTGTGGAGGGCCTCACTAAGTAGGTGAGACTGGCCGTGAACCTGCGATCCTCCTGTCTCAGCCTCCCAAGTACTGGGATTACCAGAGTGCGCCACCACTCCCGGCTGGTTATTTATTTATTTATTTATTTTTGCGGTACCAGGGATTGAACCCAGGGGCATTCTACCTCCGCGCTACACCCCCGGCCCTATTTTTTATACTTTATTTTGAAACTGGGTCTCACAAAGTTGCGGAGGGCCTCACTAGGTAGAGGGAGGGAGGGAGGGAGGGAGAGAGAGGGGGGAGGGGGAGGGAGAGAGAGAGACAGAGAGAGACAGAGAGAGAGCTGAGTCTGGCCATGAACCCGGATCCGGTCTCCGCCTCCCAAAGTACTGGGATTACAAGTGTGCACCACCACGCCCGGCTCCGGCTGGTTATTTTTAAAATCTATTTTCATTTGGTGTCTGAGGAATCTGCTGAAAATACAAAGTAAGTACAAAATCACTTCTGAGGCCTGGTGGTCTCCAAAAAATCCTATAGTTTTGAGTACAGTTCTGAGAGTATGGTGAAGATTGAATATCCTCCTTGCCCCTCTCCCCTTATAGGCTCACCTGTGGCCAGAGGGCCCAGCACTCAAAAGAAAGCTTTTAGAGTTCATCAGAATCTTTCTGAAGAGAGAGTTTTAAAAGTTCAGGGAGGAGGACAAGATGAACGATGCAGCACTCACCTTTTTATAGCAAAGCCATGTGGAGAAACTCATGTCAGCACTAGGCACTGGAGCTGGAAATGATCTGCAGCCAGCGCCCAGCCCTATTCTTTGATGGACGCTTACGCAGGTCACCTTCATTCTGACCATTGGTTTTCCCAAGCCTCCGTCCTGTAACCAGAGCTGCTTCAATTACGCCTCATCCAAAAGAACAGATACCAGAAAGGCCAGGCTCAGGGAGGGAGCTATAATTTTAGAAGCACTTCCTGTTATGAGTCTGACTTTTGATCCCTTGTGATTACTCAGGTCTGTGACTTAGGTCCGGTGGCACTCAGGAGTTATGTCATGGTGGTGTCGCCCGTGGGAGTGTAGTCAGACATCTGGAGGGCTCTCGCCTTTGGCTCTCAGGATTACCTGTAAAGCCCACTTTGCTCTCAGCTGTGCAGTGCGGGCAGAATTTATCAGCAATACACAAATATTTGAACTTAAATGTATAATAGAACAGAGCAATGCCTTGGAACACCTTCTACTGAAATCCGTGCAGAACTGAGCTCAGGGGCCACCGACTCAAGACGTTTCCTTTGAGCTTCTCATCTGGGACATGAGGAAGGTCTGGCAAGAGTAAGACAGTTTCTGAGAGCCAATCACTAATGAGCGACATTGCTGAGGCTGGAACTAGTCTGTATGGCATTCCAAGCTGACTGGGTGTCTACTGGGTCCACATCTACTGGTCCAATTTTACACATTGACTCACAGATAATCAAATATCGATATAACCTGAAACACACACACACACACACACACACACAAACACACACACACACACACAGAGTAGTGGTAAACTTTCCTAAGGACCTCTATAACAGAACAGATGGATATCAGATATGAGAAGCCTGTGATTTCATTTCATACTGAGAATTCATCTTCCCTGCATGTAAAATAAAGGGTGGCAACTTCAATGGTGGTCCGCAAACCACGCTACACACTTCTGAATCGCCAATGTTTTAAAACTTCAGATGTTATGTCCCATACAGAACTCCTGAATAGTGACTTCAGGGATAAGACCAGGAATTTCTGTCTTTGGGATGCTTCACAATTTTAATGAGCATCAGATAAAAAAAAAATCACCCTACTAGATTACCCCCAAATTCTCAATTAGCTTTAATATTGTATGATGTCAAATCAGCATTTCCCAAACTTTGATCCTAATAGGAATTTTATATATAATCAAGGCTGAGGGGAGAATGAAAATTGGAACCATATTCCTTTGTTAGAAATAGGGTTTATTGGGCCGGGCGTGGTGGTGCACGCTTGTAATACCAGTACTTTGGGAGGCGGAGACCGGAGGATCCGGGTTCACGGCCAGGCTCAGCTCTCTCTCTCTCTCTCCCT